>CAJPEV010003168.1:0-33955 GCA_905338385.1 Darwinula stevensoni | reverse complement strand
AAAACGGGATCATACCGTTTTAGCAATGTTTTTCATCGGATGCCTGCGTCGCGGCGATTTTTACAGCGTGGAGATGAATATGCATGTGGGCCGATTCGCTTTTCGTTCCTGTGATGGCACGTGTATCAATATGTTTCAGGTGAATTCGTATTTCAGGTGACGGTTTTCCGCTTCCAGCATCGTTAGCACATATTGACACATTATGGCAGACATTCTGCAAATATGCTCGGCCTACGTCAGCCAAGGCTGTGCAAACGGACGTAACGATCATTTTATGGATTTGCTTCGGGGAGTTCCCCCATTCTGACCTTTCGCTCAATGGAAGTGGCTTCCAGCCACGCTCTCTTTCCTACTGCTGCATACATATTTTAAGCCTCAATTTCTGAGAAATTATCTCGATCGTAGCTCAACGAAGTGACTGGTTGTGGGAGTAGATGGAAGGAAACTCAGAACTTCCCCCGGACTCTCCTCGTAGTAGTAGTAGTTGACTGGGAAGGTCGTGACCGGTCTGGTCGGCCTGATGCTTCGTCCCCGGGGATCGCTGGATTCCGAGGGAGTCCTCCAGTCCCTGTCGTCCGAATCATGGTCTTCCGACATTCCCCGGGTGCCGTCTTAGGATATGGATCACAATGCTCATGCGCGTACGACCCAGGCCGTGGGCGCGGTGCCGTGTCAGCAATCAGAGCTGTCAGTTCCCTACCAACCTTCGTGGCGGACGGTTCCAAACACGCACAACCCTCCATCCTTCCATCTTCGTTTCACCACCATGGGTAGATTATCGAACGTAACTGAAAAATGATCTTTTTAATGGCCGGGGACTCAAACTCGCCTCAAACTAACTTTGTCGACTCCCCATGTTCTCCAGTCCACTTTTAAATTTTCATATTCCTGCCTTAATATTGACTTCGAGCAAACTGCCAGCATCTCAACATGAGCAATTAGTAACCAAAAACAAAATTAAACAAGGTGGGCAAGCCCAGTCCAGTAGTGGGGCTCCATTCATTTAAGGAGACCCGCATTTGTTATCTAATTGAACAAAATGCCATCTCTTTCCAGTCCCCGGCCATTAAAAACATCATTTTTCAGTTACGTTCGATAATCTACCCATGGTGGTGAAACGAAGATGGAAGGATGGAGGGTTGTGTGTGCTTGGAACCGTCCGCCACGAAGGTTGGTAGGGAACTGACAGCTCTGGTTGCTGACACGGCACCGCGCCCACGGCCTGGGTCGTACGCGCATGAGCATTGTGATCCATATCCTGAAATGCGAACGGGTTCTCATGCCTTCCCCTCCGTGACCGAATTTCAAATCCAAAATGTTTGGCAGAAAATGCCAAATTTGGTGAAAATTCGCCACGCAACGAACTCAGCCCGCATCTTCTTAATCTCTACCTGCTTGCCAATTTTCAAATTGGTCAAGCCAATATTTTCTTAGTGATCGTCGGACATTCAAAGTGTGACACACGGACGCGCGGACGGACATGACAGGATCATAAGTGGTCTCTTTTCTTTCAGGAAAGGAGGCCCACTAAAAACTCAAGAAAACGCAAACAGAGAACAAGAGCAAGAGAGCGGGGAATATACGAGTTAAGAGGCCCCTCTATACGAGGGTCTTTATCCTTTAAAGATCCCTCGTATAAAGGCTTCTCGAATCTTAAATACGATGTAAACGTGAATATAACATGATAAGGAAATTCTAGCACTGTTATGAAAGGCAAATTAGAAATATGAAAACTAAATGCTGTTCAAGTTCCTACAGCCTTCCACTGAAAATACTTACAGTACGACGCTTCCAAAACAAGAGGCATTCTCAGGTCTTATCGGCATCAGCTGACCACGTAAAAAATGTATTAAAAAGGTTCCCAATGGCAGTTTGTATGGGGACTGCAAGGGAGAAGATGAGGGCCTTTCTGACTCTGAATCCTGAATCCTGAATGGCATATTCAGTAAGTATAGTGGTAGGCATAGTAAGCATTAACTTCTAAGACTGAATGACGTCGGCTAGGAATGGCAACTACTGCAATGGAAGCTCATCAAGGAGCCAATCCATCAGAAGTTCAGAGGTGGATGCCAAGGCCGCTAATGGAAACGGGAACTTCCTTTTGCACCGCGGGTTTCCCGTCGTGAGCGGCTATCAATCAAAGGAAGGGCTCATAACGGTAGATGGTGGGAGTCTCATCGCTCATGTCGCCGCTTGGGCATTGGGAACATTAATTAAATGCGCACAAGGGGACTTTCAGCTCGAAGCAAAATAGCGCACTTCCCGACTAATTCAGTGCACCTTCGTACTTGAACTGTCCCAGTACTCTCGCAGTTCCACGAGTCTTTGCACCGAGGAGACGAATAACATAGGGTGGGCGAAGAAAAAAACTTGAATGCCTTCTGATCTTCGTGAATGCTCTTTGGGTGATAAAATCTGAAATGAAGTTCGCAAAAAATGAAAGCAGCGAATTTGTCGATGGAATTCAGCCCCTCCTCCTGAATGCGGAAAGAAAACCGGAGCACGATTGAAGACGCTTCCAAATATCCCCGCCTTTGGATCTTTCAACTTCGGATCTTTGAATGTTGGCCGATTCCCCTTCGAGGGCCTGTCGTCGCAAGAGGAAAGCTCATCCGTTGCGAGGATGGATGAGCTCCAATCGGGTGCAAGATATCGAGATCGAGAACGTTTTACGTTAATTCAGGTCATAAGAGAAGAGCGAGTATTCATGCGATAGGTTGACTTCTTAATTAGCTATCTGATTTCGAATGTAATTGTGTAACATGCTCAGATTTATTCTTTAGAAAGCTAACGATAATGAGCGCACATTTCACGTGAAAAAAAAACGGCAACAAAACTCTACAGTATATGCTCATGGAATAACTGAGGAGAGTCCATTTCTGCATCTTTTGTGAGATGGACCAATTCTTTTTGAAAATGGCATCCCTTCGTGTCATTATAGGTGCTTGCAAGGACCAGCAATGCTCGGGTAACTTCGTTTAATTTAAGGAAATTGCTTATAGGAGAAAGACACCGTTCCAAACCTAATTTTCTCCTTCGCATGCAGAAGAGAATTCGAATTAATGCGAAGCAATCCCTTTGCGATGAATTTCACCCATTTCTCCCTTTCGGGTCAGAATTCCCACGTTTTAGGAATTATCCTTTACATGCATGCGTGACAAAATTTCTCTCAGACTTAATAAGCAGAAGAGGTTTCAAACATATGAGGAAGAGCCCCGTTTTCGGTTGCCTCTTCGATAATAAAAAATGTTCGAGCAAGATCTGCTGGATGATATCGAGAGCCTTGAAACCAGACATGGCTCCAATCCGAACCATTATATTTTTCTTTGTCCTGTACTGTGAGGATAACGGGAATGCGAAATAAAGAGCAGATTAGGGCACATAAATATATATATATTTAAAATTGAAAGCATATTTGGTCTTTAAAAAATATGAGGAAAGGAATTCAAATTTGGTGGGACGGGAACACGTACATCAGCAGATGCAAAATCTCATTTCCTTCTCTCTGCTTCCATTTTTCTCTGGATTTCGTCGGCTCGATTCCTGAGCCGGACTTGTTGCCTGACTGGGTCGTCCTAGATGGACGACCCAGTCTGGCAACATCAAGGTGACTGAAAGGGAAACGGGATCATACCGTTTTAGCAATGTTTTTCATCGGATGCCTGCGTCGCGGCGATTTTTACAGCGTGGAGATGAATATGCATGTGGGCCGATTCGCTTTTCGTTCCTGTGATGGCACGTGTATCAATATGTTTCAGGTGAATTCGTATTTCAGGTGACGGTTTTCCGCTTCCAGCATCGTTAGCACATATTGACACATTATGGCAGACATTCTGCAAATATGCTCGGCCTACGTCAGCCAAGGCTGTGCAAACGGACGTAACGATCATTTTATGGATTTGCTTCGGGGAGTTCCCCCATTCCGACCTTTCGCTCAATGGAAGTGGCTTCCAGCCACGCTCTCTTTCCTACTGCTGCATACATATTTTAAGCCTCAATTTCTGAGAAATTATCTCGATCGTAGCTCAACGAAGTGACTGGTTGTGGGAGTAGATGGAAGGAAACTCAGAACTTCCCCCGGACTCTCCTCGTAGTAGTAGTAGTTGACTGGGAAGGTCGTGACCGGTCTGGTCGGCCTGATGCTTCGTCCCCGGGGATCGCTGGATTCCGAGGGAGTCCTCCAGTCCCTGTCGTCCGAATCATGGTCTTCCGACATTCCCCGGGTGCCGAATAAGAGCAACACCAACAGGATCACTATTCCGTTCCAGCACACTGAAGGCGGTGTCTCCGGTGCCATGACGGAAGGAGAGTGGGCCATGGTGGCAGGTCACATGTGGCATATGCCACCTACTTTCGTGCCAACTTCTAAATCTGTGAAAACTCTCACAATCGCTTAGGGTTACGTTTTGGGGCTTTACTTAGATAAGATTGAAGAAGAGGAAATGGGCCATGATTCAACATCCTCCTCGATTACCAGAGAAAATATGTAAGGGACGTGGCGGGAAGGAGTCCGTCACTCTCGAGAACAGGCCGAAAGAACGCGAAACGTTACTGCTCACGATTCATTTCAGCCGCTCCGATCAGGTTGAATTCAGTTCTGGAAGTTCAATTCCCATATGAATCATTTCAATAACTCCTTTTTTGATTTCAGGTTACATTCTGTTATCGATTCGAGTCGACTCATAGCTCACCGTTGTGAAAGGCTCGACTACATCATGAAAGTTTTCTTCGCAATTTTTCTTTGAAAGCCAACTTGCAAAGAAAGCTTTCGTGGTGAGGATGTCTTTGAAAGCTTTATATCAAAGATTTTCAGTACTCTGGGATATTTATTTTAAAGTTTTCTTTCAAAAGTCCTTCTTTCGCAACATTCTTTTGTCGCCTAAGCAATAAAACTTTCCTTGTGCGGACGAGTCTTCAGTAGTATGTCATGAATGTTGGACCATGTCATACAGGGCACTTATATTTATATATATTTATATATAGTTACATATAGAACAGAGGAAAGTGGAAAAGATTAGCAGCCAGTAACAAGGTCACTATTTTGCTGTCAGTTCCTTCGTTTTTTAGGTTGGAAGTTCCAAACTACAATATAGAGTACCAGCCCAGGTACAGATCTGGCATTCCACTGGCCCCTGTACCACTGGATGTATTATATGTATTCACCGCATCATAACCATCCAACCTTGAAATAAATAATAGCTGTTCATTGGTTCGGCGTAGGCTTATAAGGAAAGACCTGGACATCTAGACTTGTTCTCGATGGTCCGCGCGTCCGCGTCGCGTGGAGATGGGAGGAGAGTATGAAGTGTAGGTTGCCAGATACGGCATTTCACGTGTACGCCTAGCAACCCTGTCTACGCGGCCGGGAGCAGCCGCTCTCCTCCATTGTCCACTATGAATCCGTCAGCTGCCAGGGTTGGAGGGGAAGTGGGTGCTTTTGTGGAAGACGGGCATCCCGACACAGGCGGAAAGCTACGCGTGCGTATTGGGCCGTGTTGTCCGGTCGCTATTCTTACTGCGGACAGGCGGAATGAAAAAAAAAAGGAAAAATGTGACAAACCGACCGCAATATCCGGCATTTTCCCGTAGTATGGGCAAGGCCGTATTTAGGGGGGGGGCGGGGGTTCATGGGGTTCAAACCTCCCCCCCCCCCCCCTGAAATAACTTCCTGAAATGTTTGCCATACTTCATACATTCGTCAGTGTAAACGGTGCAGTACTTGGTCTTTTCTATCTTTAATAGCTTATGACTTATTTAACACCGCAACTTACAGGAAAATTCAGATATGCCACAAAGACTTACATTGACAAGTATAAAAAAAAATAGCCACAGTGCCTACGCCAGACCTTCAAACTTTCAAGATGTGCCATATTCCTCCTGTTCTTCCAAGGTGCCATGAACGACAAGGTGTTGAATCTGTCCAGATGGCGATTCACTCTGTAGGGAATTTTCGTGTAAGTACCAGCTCCTTGCCTCGAAAACAGAAAGGGGCAGGAGCTGAACCCAAGATATTTTCCCTGTTTCGCATCCACTTCCATCAATCCAAACATCCGCGAGTCATTTGTCCTCCTCCTCTGTGAGTCTACTTTCTTGGCTTTGGCGAGAATCAGAACGTCTCTCGATGGACAGTGGAAGGGTTATGGATATCCAATACATTTTTGAGCTTTATGAAGAAGTATAAGCGAAGTAAATAAAAGCCATTTAGCTCCTCATTCTCCTATTTGTTCCTTAAAATATTTGGAAAACAGTTCATGTCATGAGGATGTCAAATATGCAAGACTTTGATATACAGGGACGACATGCACGGTCCTAGTACTTCTTACTTTTCACTTTGTGCTGCCATAACTCTCCAAGATGAGGCATCTGAAACTCAATACCCGTTCCTGATAGCAATGGCTCTACTCACTTGTTTGAGACGAGTTGCTAGTCAATTTGTTTTTCAAATTTTGAGAATTAAAAATTTGAATCAAGCTCACCCATTAGGACAATGTCTGTATTTTTCACTTTCATAACTTTCATGGTGAGGTCGAGCCTTGATATAATTATTATCACAAATATATTGAACTCAGTGCACTTTCTGTTAGTCTTCAGCGCCCACACAACTCTCCTCGGCATGCTTTGTAAAAGTTTGACATTCTGATCTGTGAACGATGCACCGTTCGACTTGGACTCGCGACCGGAACTCGCGCATGCGCCTCAGCCCTATCCCGTGCGTTTTTAGGTCCCCTTTCAAAGGATGCTTCAAGTTCTTGCTTGGGTTAAGGTCAGGTGATTGTGGCGGGCAATCCGCGAGTTTGATCATTTTCGTTCTGAGCCACTTTCAAGGCTTGTTTGCTCTGTGCCTTGGATAATTCTCCTATTAGATGACTGGCAGTAGTTGATGGTTTTCGTCGAGATCGAGATCGTCTTCGAGGATTTGATAGTAGAGATCAGCATTGAGTCTACTATCTATTCAGCACAGATTCCGATCTCCCTAGATCGTCGTGCATCCCCAAGCCATCGGAGATCTACCACTATGTTTGACGGTGGGTTGAACATGCTAAAATTGCCTGAGTACTTCATGTAGCTTCCTGCATCATTTTCGTTAATGATAGATTTTGTTCATTTGTTAAACGCTAAATTTTCCTCTCCTCCAACCATTGACACGTTTCGAATGGTCTTTCGTCCTACCGTTGTATTTGAAAGAAATAAGTAAAGCCATAGCTCGGGTCTTGGCGAGAACATAAGTTCCTGACCTCGGATGCAGCCTTGAAACTATCCTTGAGAAGCAAATTCTTCAACGAGTGGGAGCTGGCATTTGGTCTTCAAGGCCTTTGCCAGCTTTCAACGCCTTGCTGCAACTGTAGCGACCTCGCCAGTGGTAACTTCTCTCGCAATTAGGTGCTTCTGGCACAGTGAAAGTTCGGTTTAATAGCCTAACTTTGACTTCATGGCATTTGAAAGTTCTATTTTTTGGTAGCCAGAAACAGTACTTCACCAAATATTGAGTTTGAAGGTAATTTGGCGTGTTGAGCAGTCGCCTTCAGGAAGTTTGACAAATTGAAAGATGGTTTCAGAAGAGATAAGCTTCATGTTTACTGCAAAAAAGTGTTGTGGATGGTAAGCCTCCTAAAACATATATAAAATTTGTGACCCATCCCATTAAATGACATCACATGTGATTTCCATCTGGTACACCCAACTTGGGGATGTTGTTGTTGATGGATTGAACTATCAAGGAATGAAACGCAAATTAAGCTAGAATAGGAAAAAGACAGAAACTGTCCTCATGAATGAGTTTAATTCAATCTCCTAACACTCCGTATAGCAAAGCAACTGACTAGGAGCTTGTGTCAAAAAAGAGAGAAGAACCATTGTTCTCAGGAGAGGGTATTGAGTTTCAGGAACCAAATCTTGCTGGCGTGCTATGGCAGCACTAAATCAAAAGTGCGAAACATTAGGACAAAACATCAGGTCACTGTAAAGTCTCCTGTTGGCTGTCTAATGGGCGCAAAATTTTTAAATGTTTGCAAAAAGATATGTAAAGAATTTAAGAATAGAGAAGTTTTCATGGCCTAGCCTATGGCCAAGAATGGAAAAACTTTGTCGGCCTGGCGCTTTAGCCATAATAAATTTCTGCCACTTTCAATTAAAGTATTAGATTGCTATGAGCTAAGGTAACGATATGGGAATATTTTATTCCTGAAAGATGTTGCGCGTGCAAGAAGTAATCATTGCAGGATATTCATAAAGACTTCACTTTGTAATATTGGAAAACACTACGCTTCCATTTGTTCAAAACACCCATACAGCATGTCTATGTTAATTTTACGTAAAATGAATGTAAATTTTTGGTCCATTTCATATCATTTTTACGAAAACCATTGTCAGGATAATGCCAACATGTTTGCATAAATGTCACCTCTGTGATAGGTAAACGGTAATACAAAATTAACGGCAATTTTACGTAAAATTGCCATGCCCGTTTGCATTCCCAACAGTATTTTTACGTTGATTTTACGTAAGATTTTTGTTAATTTCCCCATAGCATACATGTGTCTTTAATGAGCCAATCAGCACCTTTGAAAAGAATTGATATACTGTATCTCCCATTCCTTTTCATACTTCAGAACTCAAGGGTGGTTGGATGAGTACACTCATCCTCATCAGCACTCAAGAGTACCAAATATGACCTACCACTTCCTCCTCCCGTACTGGAACCTTGGGAGGAGGAGTAGATGTTCAGGGGAGCTCTCACCCACTATGGGTATAGACGATTTAGTACTTGTGGTGCTGGGTTTACTCTTTCCTAATCCCGTGCACTGCTGTAATAAAAGATTCCCTGAGTCATGTATTATAAATATATATATAATAATTCCATGCTCTCCATATATATATTCATGGATTCCATAATAAAAAAGTAGAAGGATGGTAAGAAAATCTAATATTCTATCAGGAAAGCCAGTACTTATTAGTATTTGTAGGATGCAGGGAAGAAGGGTTCCATCTAGTGAGAAATCTTTGTACTTCAACTGCGGGATGGTCAGCTAAAGTTTCATATGGATGGTGTGGCGTTCATTTTGCATAAACTTGATATCATATACTTCACGTCAAATGGAGTGACGTCTAGTTCATGCAGAATACACGTACACTTGGGTGACGTAAATATAGGAACGTACATTTTACGTAAACGTGATGTCATTTTCATCGCAATTGCAAGAAATTTACATTGTTTGCTAAGAATTGATATCTTGTTTACGTAAACATGCTGCTTGGGCAGTTTCTACTATTGCTCATGCCATACACAACTCCTAATCTTAACCTATTTGACATAGATGTTATTCTTCCAAAGCTATGAAAGTCCCTTGACGATTGAAGAAGGGATTTTGACTATGATGATAATGATAGTGCGTATTAGGTGCAGATGATGATCATGGTTTCGATGATGACAATGAAGGAAGTGGATGAAAATGTTTGCTTGCAAAATATACAAGTGAGTTTGAAGAGAGCACCTCGACTATCAAACCACCATTTTGCACGCTCTCTCACAACTACTCAAATCTAATGTTTTGAAAAGTTCCCAACTTTTGCCATCAAAAACTTCAATCGTTGAATTCTCTTCCCCTCCAAGAGCGTAGAGCTTCTGGTCCAGAGATACCAGACCGTGATTCACCCGAGCTATCTCCATTTCAGGCCATTCCTTCCATTCATTCCATCTTGCATCGTACACATACACCTCCGCTTTACTTCCACCATTGTTTCCACCAGACAAAACGATTTCTCCCATGTGCGACGCAACAGTAGGATTCTGCCTGTTCTCAGGCAGATCAGCCAATTCTTGCCATTTGGATGTCCGGAGATCCAATCGCTCATGCTTCAGCCATCCACCGACCATATGAATGCAGGAGTCCTGATAGGCCATTCCTGCACCGTTCCGGAGGAACCTCATGCTTTTGAGTCGAATCCACTGGCCTGTCACCGCGTCAAACTGATGCACCAAATTCTGAATTCTGCCTTGTCGATCTTGGCCACCGTAGGTGAACACATTTGTGTTGGAGGCTGCAAAAGCAGGATTCACCGCATATTCAGGAGGATTCGGCCCATCATTCCATTCTGCCTTTAATAAGTCGAAGATCTTCATCTCACCATTTCCCGTCAAGTAGAGTTTCCGATCTATGGCAGCAAAAGCACGAGAAAATTTTTCATCTCCACCGTGTGGATAATGAGTAACGGCATCCATCACCCATTTGTCGGAATTACAGCAGTAGACCTTTCTTTCCCCGTTCATCTCTCCTAGGCACATAATCTGCTTTGAAAAAAATCCACGGGGCTTGGTCAATTTCATGGGGACAGTGTTCCGGAGCTCTGGAATGTGGTAACTCATTGCAGTCGTGGCAGCATCAAGGCATCTCAAATCCGCTCGAATGGAAGGATCCCGAAGGACGACTGTCTTGAGGTAGTCTGGGCGCATAAGAGGGAGGCGGATCTTACCGATAAGATCCGGGAAGTAACCCTTCCGGCTCTTGTCGTGATCTAGCCATTTTTTCGTCGCTTCAAAAATCTCACTTTCGGATACTTCCAACTCATCTCGGTCCAAGAACGAAGAGAGTGTTTCAAACGAAACATGAAGAAAGCCTTCTGTGTGGATAATCTGATGGAAACGAACAGAAATAAATCCGATCACCGCTTCTCTCAAGTCCTTGCAGTCGTACCGTTCGGCGATGCTAAGGATCTGAAGGGCATTGTGAGAACTTAGCAACGTCTTGATGGTCCTCCCCATTTTGTCACAGAGGCGCTTCAGCCCAAGATAATGCGCATCTTTTAGGGTTGCCACTGCTCCTTCCTCCCCTTCCACGACAATCCTCGATCCGTGAATGTATTCCCAGACTGCCTTGAAGCCCATCTTGGAGACACCGCCAAGCCTGATCTCCCTCTCGGAACTCTCCTTGAACTTGGAGGAGAACATTCGGCGAAAGTAAGGGGAGACAGAACCGAGGATTCCTTTGCATGAATAGAATTTTGCATCTTCGATCAGGATGACGACGTCGCACCAGCTAGGTCCCGTTTTGAATGTCGCACATATTTCCTTCACGAGAGCGTTGTGATCATTCAAGTCCTTTTCTAGCACGATGTTCTTCGTTATCAGCCTTTCGTGTTCCACCATTGCACCCGGGATTCCCGACACTCGACAGTTATGGTTTCACGAATGAAGAATGTAGCACAGTTGTTTTTTTTTAGTAGAGAGAGAGAATCGATAGAATAGACACATCCAGAAAGGCAGATACTATTTTCTGGGTTACAGGATACGGTTCTCAAAGTAATTCAGAACGATAAGGCGTCGCCAGTGAAATCCTGATAAGATGTGCCCATTTATGACGAAGAATACTCGTGCCACCTTTTCCGGGCATGGCGAAGATAACTCCAAAGAGAGCCTCGTCACTTTATGTCCTATCTTAAGTGAGTCCCAACGACAGCAGGCGATCGTGATTCAAGAAATCCAATGAGCCTTCCGTTTCTGAGTCGATTTTTATAAAATTGCTTTGACCAAGCTACTGGATTGGAGTAGAAAGCAGGGTGTTTAGCTTCTTACTGGAAAACTTCCTAATCTTGAGTTTTTGACTCCTCAGTTAGACAGCTATGGAAGACAGCTACAGCCTATTGTGGTATTGCATACATCAAATGGAGTCCTCAGCGACAAGAACGAGACCTTTCTTTCTGCGCATACATTTCAGGAAGAATGGACTTAACGAAGACTTCAAGATGATGCTACACGTTCGTCGTAGTTGCATCAGATATATTTGTCGACTGTCTTCTGATTATTATAATGCATCCCCAGTTGCCTCATACTGAATTGCTGAGCACGCCACGTGCTCGTAAATGCTTATGTTGTGCATCTGTTGGTCACTGAACACTTGAAGCTTCTCTCTTCACCACATGCTTAAGTCAAGCATCCATGCAAGCATTCAAATGGGCGATGGCCAAGAGCATTACATGGGAATGTCGCATCCTAAGGAAATTTTCAAGTTTACCATTCCAAGAATATTCTAAGTGTTAACTGCCATAACTCGGATAGCCAGGTTCCGCATCGAAGTAGAGCATGGACATGGAAAAATAGTGTAATGAAGTTGAAGAAGAGCATGAACAGAGCAAAAAAGCTCCATTTGGATGGTTCAGATTTTGGCATGTATGTCAGCAGGTATGTCTTGTTTTAATCAGTCTTCTTAAGTGAGAGAGAGAAATGCGATTGTTAAATTATCGACTCTAATTTGAAGAAATGTGACCTCATTACCTCAGCGGTTAATTACGATTTCCTGTTATTTTAATGCACTCGAGACAGAGTAATATGACCTTGGGTAGAATAATCTCCTTTCGCCTGAAGACAATCGAATGAGACTGGGCAGGTGCTTCACGTCCCCAGCTCAATGTCGCCGACACGTCATTTCCGGGAGGCAAGATGGTGTACATCACCTCCTTCTGACCCCGCGACCCCCCTCTGTGGCAATTAACCCTTTCGTGGGAAAATATTTTCACATGTGTGACCTTAGAAGACAACGGGGAGGGTCGAACATTTTCTGGGAAATATACGAGGGTCTCGCGGAAAGTAATGCGCAATAATTTTTTTAATGAAATGTATGTAAGCTAGGATCAATTTAATATTTTCCACGTAAATAGTGACCTTTCCCGCCAAAAAGGTGCAAATTTGAGAAATAAGCGCCGGGGGGCTGAAGCAGTAGACACGTTGAAAATCGTTGCCGCACTACAGATACGTGAGAAGCAGAGAGCTGTAATTGAATACCTTTGCTGGGAGGGAGTAAAGCCTGCATATATCCACCGCCGCCTGAGAGCTTTTTATGGTGATGTCTGCGTTGATGATAGCATTGTCAGACGATGGGTGAGTCGCTTCAAATCTGGAGAGTCAAGCGTTGAAGATAAGGCGCGCTCGGAACGTCCCATCACTGCCACCACTGACGAGAACATCAGGAAAGTGGATGAATTGATCCAAAATGACAGGCGTATCACCACTCGGGTGCTGTGCCAATTGGTGGAAATTAGCCAGGACCCTCTGTAGAGTATCCTCCACATCCTTGGTTATTCCAGAGTGTGTTGCCGATCGGTGCCACGGATGTTGACAGTTGAGCTCAAAGCTGAACGGAAGACCATTTGCACCGATCTTCTTGCTCGTCACGAAGCCGAGGAAGACATTTTTCTCAGTCGTATCGTCACGGATGATGAAGTGTGGGTTCATCACTATGACCCTGAGACGAAACGCCAATCCATGGAATAGCATCACAAAAACTCACCAGTCAAAAAGAAGTTCAAAGTGCAGAAGTCAGCTGGCAAGGTCATGGCAACCATATTCTGGGACATCGAAGGCGCCATCTTGGTGGATTTTATGGAGAAGGGTACCACAATAAACTCCCAGCAGTACAGTGACACTTTGAAAAAGCTCCACGTGCGTAAGAAGAAGGCACGACCCAACAAAGACATGGGTGATGGTCCTGATCCAGCACGACAACGCACTTCCGCACACCAGTCGGACCACATGTGTGACTATCGCTTCTCTTGGATGGTCAGTTTTGCCCAATCCACCTTACAGTCCGGACCTGGCACCGTCCGACTATCACCCCTTCGGACCAATGAAGGACAGCCTCAGAAGACATCACTTTGAGAATGATGAGGATGTGAAGAATGCAGTTCGACGATGGCTTCGTCACCAGGACAAGAGTTTCTATCGTGATGGAATTCATGCTCTTGTAAAACGGTGGGAAAAGTGTATTGCCCATAATGTTGACTATGTCGAAAAATAGGTGGTTCATTACAAAGCCCTGACGGACATTACCTGTTAATTTCATGCATTTATCTTCAATACAGAGTGAGAAAAAAATTATTGTGCATTACTTTCCGAGCGACCCTCGTACTTCCCACTGCCCTGGACCGCACAAAGAATGTTCCATTAACGTTCCTTTCAAGGTTCTACGATCACACCATGAGCTCCATTGGGAATAAGCATGCTCCGGAGTTGCATGTCGGAGAGATCCAAATGTGCTAACAAGTCCTTAATATACACATCGATCTCCTCTCGAGGCAGTTAGATATACCCCGTACCCAGTACCTCCGTACAATGTAGTGTACAGGGACATCATGCGTTGTTATGCACTCTTCAAACGAATTTCCCCATGGAGTTACCTTGTAAGTTGAAGGATCCTCCCTCCATACCCCAAGCAAAAGTTTCGTGGAGCTCTTTGTACTGGGCTACATCTTTTGACGATTTAGGAGTAAAATTGTCTTCTCCCATGGTGTCTGTGGGGAAATATCGGGCACCGTGTGGAAAGTATTTGTGACTATTAGCAGATACATCATGTATTGACTCACTATAGCGGCTACTTTGGCATCATCTCGCTTCAGTTGTGCGAACCTTTGTTTCTTTCAACCACTGCCAGATTGCAGGCCCGCTGTCCCGATCAAGTTTGGATGTAGAACGTCATAGCGTTGCTGTGAGCGCTTTCATAAGGGACATTTCAACGTTATGTCAGCTTTCGTTCTATGTTATGGAAGAACACTCGAACACTGGAACTCTCAAATAACACTTTCCGAACGTTGCACTAACATACTTGTGTCCGCTGGACCAATGTCTACGCTAGGCCTAGGTAAAGAATGAAGTCCAAAGTTTGTCATTCGTTTGTGGGTCCGCTGGCAAAGCACACGGGCCATAAACATTTGATGAACACCGCCTTTCTGACTTATCATGTCCTCCATGGGCATACTCGACTCCCATATGTCATTCACGATTGTCACGAATAATGTTTTGCAAATTTTATCGTTAATTGTTTTAAATTTAGTTTTACGACTATCCTCTGAAAATTTGATCAAAAGTAACCTAATTTTGCGAAGATGTGAGAAGAAAGCTAACAAGGATAAGTTGAAGGAAAGGCATAAGCAAACCAGCAAGGAACCGAAGATGCTGGAGATGTCTCTTCCGGTATGTTATGCATTTGTCTCTTGCAAGGTTTGAGGTGTTTTCGGATTGAATTGGTGTCTCCCCAACCCCCTCTTGGCTTTCATTAAGTGCAGGCAGGAAACCATCCGCAAGGCGTCCACCGTACGTTGACGGCCGAGATTCCGTTTGAACAAAGCAAGGTAGGTCTTGGTCAGAACTAAAGACTGTCCGTGAGTTAGGTCTAACGTTAGGCCTAACAATTCTGCGGTAGGTTCGGGAGTCTCTCGGGTTAAGAGGAGGGGAGAGGGAAGGTTGAAGAAAGGAGAAAACGGCTTTTCCAGAACTGAGGGGTCACGGGTAAGGCTGCACGAATTTTCGGATGTTTTCGAATTGTATTGGTTACCCCCCATCCTCCTTAGGATTCCGTCGAGTGCAAGACTAGACACCTTTGGAATGGAAAGTTAAGTATTCGTAGAATCCTTTCGGGGGTCTATGATTCCCATTATGGGAAGTTCTACACAGTTACAGTATTTGAGTTTTGAATCTTGAATATTGAAAATTCGGATCTTTGAATTTGAGTTTGAATGATCAATCACGATTCAGAAATTCGCCTCTTTTTTATTCAATAACTGTTATTTTTGTGGATGACATCTGTGTGTCTGACGACAGACAGAGTCAACCAATAAAATAGCAGAACACGGATTGAGTGAGGAATGGAGAAACGAGAACAATAAATTAAGGTTTTTCAAAGAGGACAGGGAAAGAGGAAATAATTGAGGCTACCCGGAACCACTGGCGGCAGAACCGAGAGTCTCCCAGCTGCAGTTGGATATTATTTCCTCATCTTTCCTGTGTCTGCATTAATGGGTCCGTTCCCCGCAATATTGAATGCGCTTTACTGCGTTGATGTGTCTTCCTAAGCTAAAAAAAAAAGAATACAACTAAGCATTCAATGCATGTGGTCATCAAGATGTTTTTAGAAGACAAATTCCTGTAAATCATCAAATGCTGCAACCATGCATTGTCCTAAGAATGCACGATTCTTGATGAGAGGCCTGCAAGCTCCGGTTGTTTTCGCACAGCCAATGATCGGCGGCATGCAGTGATGTTCAAGGATGGGACACCATTTTAGGTCAATTACCACCGACCATCTGACAACTGTGAAGTGCAGCTTAGTTGACATCTAGCGGATTGCCTTAAATCTTGTGCTTTCTCCGTTCTCCACACTAGGGGGGTACCAATTCAATCCGAAAACAGGGTAGACGCTAATTATAGTAAACTCGTTTGAGGCTTGGTAAAGGTGGCTCCCCGTGGCGAAAAGGAAGACATGATTGTAAACTGATTAGTCGTGCGAAATAAATATTTTTAGTTTGCCGATAAAATTGCTAAGATCGACATATTCGTCTCCAGCACGTCATCACGTATCAAATGAAACCAAATGTCATGCAAACAACACAATTCAGGTGCACGTTGTACCGCAGTCCCTACTTATGCAATATATGCCAACCTCGATTAAATTTGAACTCACGCTCCGCCACAATGACACCAGCAGGGACGGCGGGAATGCAAGGCCATCCCCTTGTCGAGTGCCATCCCCGAGCATAACGTCATAATGGACTTTTCCAAAGTCAACATGCTCTAAAATACGTTGGGAGATGATGCATCACTGTGGAAAAAAGTGGCGAACGGCGACGCAGAAATCCATCCATAGATCTCGTTCCGTCGGATGCGGTTCAATGCGCGAACGGCAGACGTACTCCATTAAGTACGTTTCGTACGTCTGGACACTCATGCGGGGACGCGTTGGCGCATGTCCCTTTTGATCAATGACTATTATGCCTCAATATTCTGCGTACGAACGAATGGATCGTTTGGATCCACGAAGCCTGTTGGTTGACCGCTGTTGGCTGAAAACCATTTTGCGCGCCGGCAAAGGGATCGTCGGTTCTGTCTCCCCTTACTTTCGCCGAATGTTCTCCTCCAACTTCAAGAAGAGTTCCAAGAGGCTTGGCGGCGTCTCCAAGATGGGCTTCAAGTCAGTCTGGGAATACTTTCACGGATTGAACATCGTCGTGGAAGGGGAGGAAGGAGCAGTGGCAACCCAGCGGGATGCGCATTATCTTAGGCTGAAGCGCATCTGTGACAAATTGGAGGGGAATATCAAGACGATTTTGCTTACTAGGCGTCGATTTCCACGACGCTCCCTGGAAGAACGTTTGCCGAATGATCGCTCGCAGTCTCCGCGTTCCGATTTTTTCACACGAACCGGAAAGCTGCGCCGGGTCCCCCTCTCGATCCCTATCACCACCCACCGAGTGAGTCGAAGGCATTCGCGGATGTCAGCAGTCCCACTTTCATTTGGGCTACCCTTATATTTCCTCTTGCCTAACCAAGATTCGTCTACTTCCACTACGTGCATCGGCCCACCCAATGACTCCGAAATCTTGAACAACCAGACATGCAGGAGTTCCCGGAACCGACCGAGAAGACTGGACAGTGTTTGGAGCGATTCCCGAACGATGACACTCGTCGGGTAATTTAAGTATCCAACAGAGAAGAACCTCTAAGGTCTGCATATGAATTGTCCTATGCGCAAAAAAACTTCCGCTCCTCAGGAAGTACTTCCGACGGCAACCCCAGCTGGTGCACCGGAACATGGGCTCTCATAGTCGACAAAATCCTCATGGTCTTGCTTCTCCGCGACAGTTGCAGCACGCAATTGTCATGGGGAACGCCACGTCAAACTGGCGGCAATGAGTCTCATTTGAATGCCAAAGGGCACCATTCCTGCTACGGCCCCTTCACCAAGCCGAACGCCTCAGGGCAGGATTATTTGCCGACCTGTCCGATCGCTTCCCTTCCTTTCCCTTGAGACGATAGACATCACCCCAATAGGTGGTTTAGATGTGCCCTCTCTAATTGTGGAACAGAAAATCAACTTTTAGGAGTTTTACTACGCGAATTGCCTCACCCCAGCAATAAATACTTTTCGGAATTCTCTTCGGACTTCTCGCTTTTTCCTGTGCCACTTGCGCTTCATTTTCTAGGCATGACTATGATAATGCCTGTATGTCCCAGATATGGACTATGGTAGGTCGATAGTAGGCTAGTAGTGAGTGAGCTTGAAGATACATATCGCAAGGACATCGGTCTTAGGGTATAGGTCCAGGCCGAGGTCTAGCTTGAGCAAGAATATTAAATTGAAGCCGAGACCAAATTACAATTCATTCTTGATTTTCTTGCATCATTGGTCAAATATATGTACGAGCATGTACATTATACGAGTATGTACAGTATTCGTGGAGTAATGGGATCAAGAGTGAGTTCATTAAATAGTTTATGTATCCACATTCAGCTTTTAAGACCGCAGCGAGATTCCTGGGCATGCTCTCCTTCAAGTCAATGCATCTTGTGGCACTATTTCGTTTCGCTCAGCCTCCACACTCTCCTATAGCTCCCGCATACCGCTAAGGCTCTGTGTCGTACTCCGCCAGTCTTCTCCTTAGATGCGGACCCAAATGTTCGACGGGATTGATGTCCGGGTATTGTGCGGGCCACTCCAGTATCTCGATGCCGTTGTCTTCGAACCATTTGTGGGCAGCGCGAGAGATGTGACTGGGACCGTTGTCCTGCTGGAAGTTGATCTTGCCCGCGTCCAGCCAGCAATGCTCGATGGTTTTGAATAATTCGTTACAGAGGACGCGTATAAAGAGTTTCGTGACCATGTGATCGTCGATGCGGCACACGTAGCCGACTCCTTAGGCCGTCATGCACTCTTAAACCATCAGACTTCCACCGCTAAACTTGATCGTACCTTTAACATGCTGCGCTGAGAGCGATATCCGGCATTTTCAACACGCCCACTTGTGCCTGTCAGACTCCAGCCGGTTGGATCATCGGATCAAACGACGAGCTTCCAGTCTTTCACGGTATAATGGTGGTGTCGCAATGCAAAGTCGAAGCGCTGGCGGATGTGTCTTGGCAAAAGTCGGGGCTTCTCCTTCTCGGATGCTCTCTTCAGGCCGGCCTCTTTCAGGTCGCAACGCACGGTATCGGCACTGAGCACCACTCCAGTCGTGTCTTTCGGCTCTTGCGCCAGCTGGACGGCAGTATCAGCCATTTCAGAGGTGACAATGCGGACTAGTCAACGTCTGTAGTGAGGACGACCAGGCAAAGTCGTCCATCCGGGCTCTTCTGCGCATCAGGCTTGATCTTCGCGCGTACTCTCTTCACTATATGACCTGCGCGACGAGAGGCCGTTGTCGAGGAGAAAAAACTATGTATTTGCTAGTTTCTTCAGTAATGCGTTTCACGGCGAATAGGAGTAGCGATGGAAGAGTCAGTTGTGAGAGCAGAAGGTGCAGATGCAGCCTTTTCATAAGTTTGGTGAAGCTTGAATGGTGTGTCGCGATTTGCTAATGCCAAGTGGTCGGACTGAACACGAGTCGTAAAACTGGTCCAATGACTCACGCACCTTTGAGAGCCTATTACTCCGTGAATTCCTACTCGTTCCAAAGTTAATAGATATCAGAAGCCAAGAGGCAGGGGCTTCTTGGCCCCTCAACATTGTGAATGTTGAAATTTCAATGCTGTTACAACGTTGCATCAATATTGCCGTGCAGACTGGGTTCGTATCCAAGGGAGGACCATGATGCATTCTGTACCTTCGGCTGAAAGGAGATGGATTTTACTAGTACGGAGAGGAAATGGAGAAATGGGTCGCACCGTTTTCAGCTATACGTACTATTCTAACAAACATTGCACGGTAGAGGCACGATCGTGCATCGCCAGTAATTGTATGTCCACTTTGCTCGTGGGCTTTTATTACTATACCCGTACATATACGGCAATTAAGCCGAGACCAGGCACACTACCACTGTTTTTTTCCTTCCCTGATGATGTGTTTCTTTGTTTGATTTTCTTTCGTTATCCGTGTTTTTCTTCACGAAGGTAGAGAACCGACGATATTTACCTGGTCTCCTTCGGCCAAGCGTAAATGCGCAATACTTGTCGCAAGCATAAAGATCCTTCATGGGACTCTATATCCCTCAGTCTACCTTCAACCTCTGTCCGCTTTTCGCGTTCCCGTCTTCGGTGTTTTGGTCACCTTGTCAAAATCAGAAGATTGACAATGTAAAGGCCGAGGATGGTGCTGCTTTCGTTTGGGCACGTCCCCGTGTCCCTTATTCTCCTCCTCGTCGGTAAGTCTGTCTCCTCTGCTTCGAATCTGAGAATCAGAATGGTGTTAATGCGAAAAGATTGCAGGAAAAAGTTTTGCGTCGGTGAAAATGGATTGTCATAAACAAGTCGAGGTGGCGAGATATATTTACCCTAGTTTTCCCAATGGTTAAAATCGATGCGTCCTCCTTTTCAGCTGATGTAAGGGCTCTGGTTTACAGATAACAATCTCAAAATATCACTTTGCGACTTCAATTTTTATTTAAATTCACACCTGACCTCGTTTTTCTTGACACTAAGCCAACCAGTTCACCAAAGCTCCTTCAGACTGCCACATGTTTCCGTCAATAAGGAGGTCTTTATGCGGTTGCATATTTGTTTATTCCTGAAAATCACTAGCCTATTGTTTTATTGTAGTTCATCTTTCCCGCCCCTCTCACATTCTTGAGTCACTTTGAGCTCAGGAAGTTAAAGACTCAGTGAGTTAGGAGACTTTAAGTTCAAACACGTTGGAAATACATGGGTTCGGCTCGTAAACAGCGTTGGGTAGGTGACTAGAGCAGAGTGATATGACAATACTCGAGACCTACAAGGTACCCGGCAAAGTGTTTTTACTCTATTCTTTCCTTCACACTTTTTAGCTCGTCTCGTAGCAGGTAATTTTGAATCTATCTTTCTTCTTCCTCTTCAGCTGTTTTTTTTTGCTGAGACACCTAACTAGTTCTTCGGGAATGCAGATCCGTAGGTAACCCTCTAGGGCCCTATTTGGGGACACACGGTCTCGCACCAAAGAATTGCTATGTGTTGACACCCCTGTTTTTGGCAGATATTGATTTATTTTATTATCGCCCTTCATACGCCTTGCACGCTGATCTGACACTTAAGAGGACGCACGAGTTGGAAGCGAGTTGGCGGTGCTGCGAATGCGTCAATGCCGCTTTTATCCCGAGCGACCTTAACTATTCTAAAGGCAGCAGTTGTTACTTCCATAGCTGTCTCTTCACAGGTACTGAACTGAACCGATTCTGAAAATGATTTCGTTATCCATTTTCTACTCTGTTGGAAAATACTTGTGCCGTTGCAAGAAGAGCAATGAGACTGTCACAGGGAGTGAGACAGGGGCCAAAAAAGGGCAGACAGCCTTAGGGCTAGGGATCTGTGCGGGATAATGCCTCCTTCTTCCCTTGCCTCCACCGCTAAGTTGTTTATTTTTGGAATGGTGTAATTTTTAAGTGTTTGGTACTCTCGAGTCCGCAAGAGTCTTCATCTCTCCAAGCGAGGAACTCTAATTGCACACTAAGAAATAAGGGTTTATTGCAGTGTGTTCCCGTACACTGATTATAGCGCCTTGCTCTTGTCTTTTCGATCACTGCCTACGGGCGTAATTCTTTTACGCATGGCTTTTAATTCGTACTGAAGTAGTATATAAGTAGTATAACCTTTCATCTTAACTTGTATTTCTTCCTCCAAGAGTTCCAACTAAATAGCCAATGGTTACTGCTAGGCATACCTCACATAGTCATACCTTCCATGGCTATGGAATTGGGATTATTGAAGAGTGGTGAAAAAATATCATGTTAATCATGAAAATAATATTGATAACGACAGCGGAATCGACTAAGACAGAACTTTGTACAAGTCTATGCACAATATACGGCTTGTAGAGAGGATCTCCACTTTCAAATCATCATAGGGCACGCTCCCTCACAGTCAGTCAGCCAGCCGACTGGACGCGAGACGGGCTGTGTGAGTGTCTCTAAGCTAGATAGTGTCAGCCAGCTGGCACTGGCTGGCTGATAAATAATGCGCGAAATTTCATTATAATAATGGCAAAATTGCCAACTTCTACCATCAAATACTTCAACCGTTGACTCTCCTTTCCCTCCTAGAGCGTAGAGCTTCTGGTCCAGAGACACAGTCCATGATACTTCCCCCCTTTTATCATGCTGTATAATTCTCTCCAGTTATTCTTTCTTGCATCGTACATATACACCTCCTCTTTATCTCCACCATTGTTTCCGCCTGTCAAAACTATTTCTCCCATGTGCGACCCAACAGTAGGATTCTGCCTGTTCTCCGGCAGATCAGCCAACTCTTGTCATTTGGATGTCCGCAGATCCAATCGCTCGTGCTTCAGCCATCCACCGACGACATGAATGCACGAGTCCTGACAGGCCATTCCTGCACCGTTCCGGAGGAACCTGGCATCTTTCCATCGAGTAGAGAGTCGACATGGAAAGAGAGAGTAATGAAAGTGAAGAGCAAAAGGTTGCGTTTGGAAGGTTCAGCTTTTGTCATGCATGTCAGCACATCTGTCCAGTTTACTTAATTTTCTGTTCTGGTCTCTGGGGATACTGATATGTAAAAACATTGGCGTACAGGGGGACTCGATTCCATTCCATTCTAAGGCCGAGTTCATACTCGTGCCGTACAGCTGCTGGATGCTGCAACTGCATGCTGGACGAAAGATTCAATCCAGCATGCTCCGTTGCTGGACTGCAATCCTGCAATACAGCAAGGAAAATGCTGTTCTCTTGTCTTAGCTCACGACCAGAAATTTTCACGAAACCTCACAAAATTTGGCATGTAGTGCCCTGGAACACTAAAAAACAAAAGATCAATGGTATAATTATTTTAAATCACAGACCCCCAGAAACTGTTGAGGGACTTGGATCAGTTGAGGCCACGAGTAAGGCTGAGTTCATACTCGTGCCGTACAGCTGCTGGATGCTGCAACTGCATGCTGGACGAAAGATTCAATCCAGCATGCTCCGTTGCTGGACTGCAATCCTGCAATACAGCAAGAAAAATGCTGTACTACAGCTGGATGCAGCATGCCGTCCTGCAAGCAGTTGGTGCGGTGCAACATGCTGGATGGCAGTTGAGCTCTCAGAATTTTCGATGCTTGGGACAGGCCAATCTAAATAGTCATCCATCCGTTCAGCCCTTTCACCCTAAATCAAAGATGTGTAGCCTCCTCGCAGCTATTTATGGTGGGGTCGTTCTGCTTGATGTTGGGTGCAGTACGCGCAGCAGTCCGTTAATGGACAGCAAAACTGCAAGTTGCCTCCGACAGACCGCAAGTTTTCCACTGCAACAAAAACTGCTAGTGTATTTCTCTACCGTAAGAGCAGCGAATATGGAAACAACGGACGAGAAATTTGATCGGACCATGCAGTCTCTTGGATCTCAACGACACCCTTTACATCTGGTTACTAATTGAAATTCTCTTACTACTAATTAAAAATTAACCAAGAGGAAAAGACGTCCGAAATGGACCATCCGTCGAATGCTGCATGTGATGCATCAATCGCAAGCTCTTGATGAGTAGATGCGTTGGTGCATATTTTAACTTGGAAATATAAAAAAAAGTAATTTTAATGTTATGAAGTGCGGGTGTGTGGTCTAGGCAAGCATGGAGTGGAGTGCGCTCGCACGTTCATCATGGGGATAGTTGAATGGAGGGCGAGAGCGTCCGTATTCATTGGAACAGAAAGCCTTATCATCAACCCGGAATTCTTCACGTATTTCGAAATTTTGTCACCCCAGAGGCGGATCTCGCGGGACGCGAGTGCGGTCTTGTAGCGTATATTCAAGTGAGAGCCTTGTCCCGACAACGAGCGTGGGTCATGACGCCTGTCGTAACCCCATACCTACAGCTGCAAATGATAGTCTTCATGATGCTTTTCTCACATTAGCAAGTGTAGGCAGCGATTAATCAAATTTTTCTAAAGACATGAAGCATCCGCAGTGATCAGTCGTGAAAAGCAATTTAAAAAACAGCAATTAATATTTTATTTACACCGTGGAACACTGACAAAAATAAATATATCTGATGAATACCATCATTCCTCTTTTTCACTTGAGCATTCAGCAATCGAGAAATCAGCAAAGCAAGTGGTTGGAAATTGAGTAGGCTGAAAATACAAAATTGCTGCATCCAGCAGACTCAAAAATAGGAATGATTTCTATTCGATCCAGCATGCAGTACTGCACATTCTCTTTGCTGGACGGTATGCCGCATCCAGCTGCTGTATAGCAGTTTCCTTGCTGCGCAGCAGGATTGCAGTCTATCGGGAACGCGTGCTGGATAGGATTTTGCCGTACGGCATGGAATTATAATAGACACTTCAACTAGGCCGATCGTGCCATTTTGAAAATGCAGTGCGGCATTTGCTGGAAGCAACGTGCAGCTTTGCCGTCCGTTTACGTACTGCAGCCGTATACTGCACACAGCATCCAGCAGCTGTACGGCACGAGTATGAACTCGGCTTGAGGCTTCACTCAGCCTGCAATTGAAGTGTCCTTGGGAGAATAGAGACCTTCACGGTTTCACTCTTTTAAAAAAAGAGAATCCTCCAAAGGGAGTTCATCAGTCCCAAGCTTCATACGAAACATCCTCATTCCGAATCTAATGCCCGTGCCGCAAGTTTTTCGAGAAAGGGAGCCTGATGCGAGGGCAGAAAAGATTCGGTTGGAGGGTCCCGACACCGACTTTTTAGTTCGTTAGAAAGTGTCCGCCACTTCTTCGAGAAGATGACCTTGAGCATTTAGAGAAAGAATTTCTCGTAGGCGTCCGAGTCCTGCAAATCTTCCCTCTGGAAGACATAGTTGGCACGTGCGGCGCCGATAAAATCGAAGCAGATAAAACGCTGGGCTGCGAGTGGCTGTGTCTAAGGACGATTTGACTAGTCTACGAGAAAGATTGGTTCGTTGAGTGCTTCATCTTCCTCTCTCATACTGTCAAGAACGGTCGGCGCTCTCAGGAATGAAGGTACTTGCTTTTATGCAGTAGCTTTTATGCTCCTAGGTCTCACCAGGTAGAGCACTGTGTGATTAATGTGTCTCACTCAAAGAATCATTGTTATATAGCCGCGGCAACAGAAAAATTCTTGTAGTTGCACCCCCTAAAGGAGAAATCTGGGGCCTACTTGTATTCAAAAGTACAGCTATTTCATAAACTAGGTTCAGCATTATTCTGACTGTATTATTTATCCCAGTCCAGTGATTGAACTTTCTGATTGCCTGCGGCGGAAGGACTTCTAGGCTTTTGACATGGCATCTGCCTCCCATCTACGCTAGGGAAACCTTTGCGAACAAGGTTCGCGGGAACGGAGGTGCTTCTTACTGGGAAACGAGTTGCCTTTCCCCGGAAAATGACAGGAAGAAATGAGTGAAATTTTTGTATAAAATCTATTCGTGCAGAAGGTAGGACGAGGAATAACGTATAAAGACAGGATAAGATTGATAAATGGGATTTTCAAGTCAAAACATAGAGAGCCTGAAACGTGAAGGCCGAATCCGCCCGGTCCGTCTTGGAATAGTACTACTGTCGTACGTCGTAGTATCAGAATCGATACTAAGTAGGGCGCCATGACGAGGACATAGTATAAAAAGCAGCCTTTATGGTGTCAAGGGAGAGAAGTCATTTTCCCAGTGCTGAAACCATATTCACCTCATGCGCAGGTAAGGTACGTTTTATGCCTTCATTTTGAACGGCTGTCATTTTCTATTCAGGCAACTTAGACGCTTAAAACTTTCAGGAAACAAATTTTTATAGTGTTTTCAATGTGATACAGAAAGACCAAGGACATAGACTGTCTACAGCGGGTGTTAAAAAGCGTCAAATAAGACGCGATTTTTTTTGCGCCACCCAATACCATCACGGCTTTTCTGACTTCGCACGCGTGACAGGGTGCTCGGGTCGGCTCAATCACTGACAGAATCAAATCAAAATGAGAATAAAGTTGGAATGGTTCAGATTGAGGTGTTCGTTAAGTCATTCGTGAAGTCAGTGCTTTTTGTATGGAATGGCATTCCGTAAAATCTTTCAGAAGGATTTTCAACGCAGCTGTGCGTTGAAAATCATCACATACATAGCTAGGGACGTCTAGGAGATAACAAAACGTTTCATTCCCAATTTAATTTTGAAGCTGCGACAAAAGTTAAAGCGAGAATAGAGAGCTACAGAGATGCCTCACATGTCAATTTTTTGGCATGATGCTTCGCCTGTAGTACCTCCCCGACCCATCAGTCTCTGGTGGAAAGCGTTCCTTCTTCCGTTTCACTTCGTGACTTGTTTTCTCTCTGTTCCAGTGGAGTTCGGAGGAGTGAGATGCGACATTCTCGTCGTGGACCAATTCCAGAAGATTTATTCGGATGCTTCCACTTACTGCGGAAATTTAGGAGGTGATCTGGCACTAATCGATTCCGACGAGGATTTCTACACTCTCCGGGCTCTCGTAGCAAAGAAGTCTAAAAACAGCTGGTTCTTCATAAAAAACCGGCTGAGGTAAGCCCTCACAGTGGGAACACCGAGAACTCATTCGAATAATAGAGATTGCATCCAAATAGTCTCTTGAGCTTGCCTCCAGTTGGAGAGAGACATGATATAATCGACTTTCTCGGGAAACACTCTTAGTTCCCTCATTCCTTAGTAAGCAAAACACTTGATTGAGAATGCAATCGCAGACTTGACCCAGTTGGCTGCTGCTTTTGCCCTATTTGTTCCTTGGACGTTCGATCATTTAATTTGCATTTTCCCCATCAATGTTATAATCTCAGTCATGCAGTGTTTTTCTTGCCCAAGTAGCTATGGGTGATCCAAAACTCATTCATGGACAGTCCAATTGTCCAGAAATGGATAAATGTCCAGAAGGGGCTAGCCTTTGGATGTTCATAGGAATTCATTGCCATGAATTGATATCCTCTAATCGATTCTGAGCTTTATCTCGGTAGAGTTTATCTCATCTTACCCTCAGTTTTTTTTCAATTTTTTAATTTACGGTTTCATGGTACGACGATACAAGCATCCGATCATATGACATCGGGAGTTCTTTCTTTTGATTTAAATCTCTCATCATTGGTCGAAGCCCGGTAACTTCCATCATTATATCAATAGTGCTATATCATAATTGGACCAGTGCATGATGTCATTTAGAAATCGCCATTACGACGAAATGATGGACATCGAAATGATCCGTCTTTGGAGATTCATTGGACGTTCAACAAAGGAACTTTGAAGGATAACTTCTCACGGTCAATCATTGAATGTCCTTGGGTGGATGGGCATGAAAATTGAGACCTTCCATCTGGCTTGACATCTAGCAGTTCATTTAGTAAAAACAACGCTCCCACAATATAGGCGAGGTCGCGCAAAACTGTTCGTAGTATGTGTCTCGATTTCCCAAACGCGGATGAATGGATACAAGCCTTCAATCTGTACTCGATATTTTTCCACGTACAAGCAGAAGAAAGAAAGTCGTTTGAGAGAAGTGACCTAGCTCAAGGAAACTCCTGGCAATTCTTGCACAATGCATGGAGAGAATAGGGTTCCCCTCGTGAGGTGAGTCTAGAAGTATCTTTTTGATTTTGATTTGCGTCGTCCGTGGCAATGAAGAGCACAACCTGAATCGGGAAGCTAAGACGAAAAGTTGAGAGCACTTCATCGCTTTAGCTAATCCTCTATTTACCATCCAAACTCTTCCCTTTCAAATCCTTCTAGGGATGCGGGAGAATTAGCCTACCGTTTCCGTACTGCAAGATCGGTAATCCGCGGAAAATGCCGCCTTTTTCCTTGCAAATTCACCATGCAAATTCCACCATGCAAATTTTTCTCCATGACTACCTAGGGGATTACTACATTTACGCCCCTCAATGGTCATCCAATGAATCTGAAAAAAGGTCATTCAATTGACCATCCGCTGAATGTCCAAGGAGGATAAACAGTGGACTGCCAAGTGTCCTTGAGTGTATGTCCTATCGATTTATTTTGGTTAAAATTGCTACTTGGATCTGTATGTGTACTTCGAACTGCACATCAATCAAGCAGTGTCCGTCCTTAGGATGAATAATCCTTTCTCAATAACCTTTTTATCGGAAGCACTTCGGGTTCCGGGTCCAACCTAAAATCTACTTGGAAGTCCATGGCTGGAATTAATGAAATTCTCTGGGCATCGACTGAACCTCAATATTATCCCCAATGCGCTGTCATCGAAGGAGGAAAACCGGGAGAAGGGCTCCACACGAGTTATTGCATATATGCACAGGAATTCTTCTGTAATGGTATGTTTTTCTCAATTTTCCATCGCCAATTCCTGAGACTGACGCAGGGGAACTATATGGGGCTCTTTCGAAAGTGAGATTGTTTGGGAGTAAATTTTACTGCCGAGATAGAGAAGGACTAAGACGTCCTTCATCGTATTGCCACACGGAATCGCATCATGAAGACGAAACAAAACACAGTTTCCTAGCTATCTTGCAAATCCCATTCCCGGTCGGGTTATACATTATTCTTCCTTTTTTTTTCTTTCCAAAGTACTTTTGCGGAATGTAGAGTGACCGTATGAATGCATCCAGTTATGACACATGTACAAGTGTGAATCTATAACGTGAATCACGAAAGCCATCGTATTCCTCGTTGGATGCCTGAGTTACGAGGGGCATTTCATAAATTCTGCACATAATTTTTTTTCTCTTTTATTGACAATTAATCCAACAGACTATATCTATAGGCCTTCTACATATTCTCCTTCCTTAGCAATGCAGGACTCCCAACGGTGTGTCAAAGTTTCAATTTTAATGTAAGATCGCTGATCGTTTCGTGTCACCGTACCCGAAAACTCTGCACTGGCCATTTTGAAAGTTTACTGTTTCTAAACAGCAGCACTTAGAGCAACAAGATTCGGCGTGAAAGCACTGAAGCGTGAAGGAAGGCGCCAGAACATCATTGTCCAGCATTAACGATAGTGCGTCAGCTGGAGGATGCCTTTTCAAGAACCGAGGCCCTCTCGTTCACTCTATCATCAAGTGACCACCAACAAATATTCAAGGACAGGCCATCTGCAAACGTCCTCAATCTCAGCGGATGTTGTGTTGGTGGACCACCTGATTTGTGCCGTCTGACGCCTCACAATGTAACAAATGGATGTGGCAAATTCGCTTACTCAACCGTAGTTACTTGCTTTCTAAGTCCAGGTCGCCCTGGCCCACCAACTTGACATTTTTCGGGTTGCCAACTTTCAAGTATGAGCGGACACCTAAAGTCGCATGGACACTCCGAGAAGTCAGCTAACGAGCTCAAGCAGCACAAAAAAACTCCATAGTGTGTAGCGAAAGCACTTCACAGTATACAATTTAAAAAAAACTCCCTGGAAAAGGGGTTAACAGGAGTCACCCAGTGGTATAAAATTCGTTCTAATAAGGTAGGCTAAACCCGATACGTCGCATGAAGGCACTGAGCTATTGTTCACTTTCTGACGCCCTCTTTCCCGAGCAATCCCAACACTAGTTGCTGCCCCACTTTCTTGCGATATCTATGGCTGGAGCCTTGGCTTGCCAGATAGGTAGTCCTGTGCGATGCTCATGGGTGCCACCATCTTTGCGACGTGGGGCTACTTCATTTCAGGTGACATCCGTATCCTTTCGTTCAACTATCATTGCAGCCTCACCGACCTTGACCACAGCGCAATTTGCAATTATTTTCATGCACCCCCTTGCCCTCGTAAAAGGCTGACGTCAATGAGGGGACACGGCGTCACTCGTCGATTTTATCACCAGGCCTAATCAAGGAGCCGGTTCTTTTTACCCACATAGACTCGATCATTATCTTCCATGCTGGACGATGAACAAACCCCACTGTTTGGCTAAGGAGTAAGCAGTGGGCAGGTTTACTGGGCGAACAGAACCAGAGTAAACATGCATAATAATTATTGCAGGTTCTTACCATATGGTCCAGATCCCCAATTACCTGCCGATTGTCTCAATTACCAGACATCAAATTACTCTTGTTAAAAGACAGGTAAGTCACGTTATGACTGGCGAATGAGCTGCGACTTTCTACGTCTCATTATTTTGCCCGTTCATAATAAACTTTCTTACCAACCAGCTTTACCAACTTGGTTTTTAAAAAAATATCAGGAAAAGAGAAAAGTAGGCGTGCAACTCAGTCAAGCAAGCGTTAAATGCTAAACAGTAATTTCTAGATAAACAGGAAGGCAATATTTCAAAAAGAAGTGAAATGAGCCTATTAAATTCCGAAAGCTCTGCAGGATCCTCATCAGGGGCACGGTCCCGCTGAAACCTTCAGTGCAGATAGGTATTTTTTGGAATTCCCGATAGAGCGATGGAAAGTTTGAAGTGGAAAGGGAATGGCTGAAAGGATGTCAGATGACTGTACCCACAGCTTAAGTCCATCTCACAACCACCACAGATGCACATTTCATCTGCCGAAGAGAACTCAAGCTCACGTTACTGGAAGGCAACCAGTGCAATGTGCACTGCTGGATGTGACGATGCTCAGGGGAACAGCCAACCTTCAACCAACAGCCAAAGAGAAATTAAGCTCTACTGGAAACCGGGCCCGAAAGATCTCTCTGCAAGCCAAGCTATGAACGCCTGAGTCTTAATTGATAAGGTCTCACAACTGGCTCTGAGATAGTTTAATATAATGAGACAGGCATGACGCTCCAGATTCTAACGAAAGATTAGGAATGGCTATATACAAGAATAGAGACCAGATGATCCGAGAACTCGAGATGAGCCCATCGTAGATCTAACGTTACTTGTCCTCGCCGAGATGGTTCGAGAAATTTGAGACTGACCAATTGCTGGCCTAATTGACCAATATATCTAGGGTTGTGACTCTTGGTCGAAAAAGACTTGACTAGACTGACTGACAGACACAGACCTGACTTAGCGACTGTTCCTGGACTGGGTCTTGGTCAAATATGTCCAATGCCTTTTCTGATTGGTAGGGTGAACTGACCATCAGCGACAGTATGCCACTTTTTGTTTCCCTGCATGCTTCGTTTTTAGGAAGTAAAATTTGCCTTGGTAACCCTGAGTTTGCGCAGACCATGCTGTCTTTGTAATTAGGAAGCAGTTTTCAGCGCTATTGATACAGTTGTCCCGCCATTGGTATTGGGTGACATGCACCAGATTCGCTTAACTTTAAACTGATTCGTTTTCATAATGGGCATCTATGGGAATAAGTTCATCTCGGTTAAACTGATTCCCTTAGGGCAGGGTTGCACAACATACGGCCCGCCATGACTGATGGCGTTGTGAGTGCTACTATGGCTCCTGCCCTGTTGGCTACAGCTATGGTCAGCCAGACTGTGGCCCGCGGTATGTGAGTAAAAGTCGCAAGCGTCACACAGTCTTTTGAGTTGTGCACCCCTGCCTTTGGGGATCACTGTGAGATCAGATTAGTTTACCTTAAACGGATTCGGTGCACGTCACCCATTGTCAATGAAGCCATTTTCGGCATGATTTTTCTTTAGTGTCTTCGTGTGTCCTCATGGCGAATCCCGACCCGAACACGGTGAAAATAGTTTCTCAGAATTTCTGCTCGGGAAATCTCAGATGCAAAGGATCGACCATCACCTACGCATGCACAGATCCTTGGAACGTATTCAGCGATGGGAATCCTCAACTGGTGAAGACTTGCAATGCCACCACGTGGACATGGTCTCCTGCGGACGTCCCTCTCTCCTGCTATCCCAAAAGTAGGGCTTTATACGGCATCCCATTACAAATTACGGGTCTTTAATTTCATCATTGTAAATGTATTTTCCTTCTCATTTCGATTCTCAAAGCGATAACATTGTTTTCCTGATGAAGACTCCAAGAATCCAAATTCAAATGTCTTACTATGACTCCTTTAGGACTTCTTTCATAGGCTTTCTTTTATTGTCCCCATGGTGAAGATAGCTTCGAAAGAATTGTGATGAAAATCGAAAAAGCGTCACAATAACTGGATCCCATGGGAAGTCCAGGATAAAAACTAATTTTTCGTTCAGAAGTACTGCTTGTGGCCAAAAGGTGCAGGTTTTAGAGAAAATCTTACCGAAATATTGTCGTAATGACTCCAATATGGAAGGACCCCTGCTCTACTTCGTAAATTGAAAATTTTCTTGTTGATCAGGAACCTTTCGTCTTCAGTAGTTTGAGACGCTGTAAATACGCATTCAAGACCTGGGCAAAGCTCAAAAGGGTGTCTTTCACTTTCGCCCGCTAGACTTAGTTGATAGTTGCTAAATTTTCCCTTTTATCTCATCTCCATAAATGGAGGCGAGAGTGCACAGGGGCGACTTTCCAAACGTTGATTTTGTGACTGATAACCACGTCTGCCTCAACCCTTTAAAAAGGGAAGCAAAGTGACCTTCCAGTTTCACTTTCCCACCTTGTGTAAGATGGACACCATCTTGCCTCCCCTTTTAGGGGTTGAGGCAAGTATGGTTATCAGCCATGAAAATCAGGCGTGGAAAGTTCACTTCCCAACTGTATGTAGATCAGAGATCAAATCACTTCTTGTGGTGCTTGCCACTAGGAATGCAAGGGCGAGATTACCCTGTGACGAAAGTGGAAGTAACCCTTAAAAGAACCCTGTCAAAGCTCAAAAGAACTTTATCAATGGCTCTAAAGTTGAATTTTATGGAGGTCACTGAAGGTCGTCTCCGTGGCAGATTTCTCGGTGGGAAATCAATCGTTTGTCGCTGCGACGCTTGGAACGACAAGCGTGAAAAACTTCTTCGACGCCGAAGCATTTTGCCAGAACAAATTCGGAATCTCGCTGGCATATGCGAGTCATGAATTGATCCAGAGCGGAGGGTCTTCCTCGTCGATTCTGAGCGGTGTCGTTGCCATCATCGGCACGAATGTCAGGTACGCTCTTTTCAGGCGATTCCAGATTTTTTCCATCGAGTTTCTGTTTTACATCTCCGAGAATGATTCGTGAGTTTTCCTTCAGAGAGAGCGTTGCAGCAGGAGGAAGTGCGGGTAACCGGTCTCTGTGGAAATACGCGAATGGGTCAAGCATCGTGACAAGCGACTTCATGCCCGGTTACCCAAATGCCACAAAAGGGGAATGCTCCGTGATTGACTTCACGAAACCAGGATTGCAGAACGTCAAGTGCGATAATTTGTCGTCGCTGAGCGGGAATGTCATCATTCTATGTGAGAACAGAACCAATACAGGTACGGCCTAAATTATTTGGAATTTTTTTTTATTGCATTGGAGTGACGTATTGTATTGGAAATTCCGCGCAGCCTCGCCATAGTTGTAACGAACGCTAGATAATTCAAATTTGACACCGTAACGGAAATGAAATACGATGAAACACATCAAGCAATTTGCTATGCCAAAATAATTATTGAGTTTTTTGGAATGCGTCAAAATTTAATATATGACATCGTGTACCGATTACGGATAGAATACGGTCATACAAGGAAGAGAAAGAATGGAGACTCCAAAGCGTGCTTTTTTTATAAAAAGTGGAAAATATTACCGGATATGCAGATGGCGTCATGGCGTGGCTTAGAAAGATGAGGAAGACCATATTTTCTCCCATACCCATGGCATGCACGAGGCTTTCAGACTTTGAATTATTCTCAAGCAATACGAAAAAAATACCGACGGGCTTGAACGCGTGAAAGACCTGTTTTGCCCAGAAATGCTCCCGTCCTCGCCGGATCGCACAAAAACGTGGATGCAGCTTCACGGAAAAGAGAGCGAAGACATGCATGAGGCCATGCAGAAACTGTCACGAATCACGACCGGGCTGCACGGATAACCCTATGCATTCTTCGACCGTCTGCCCAGACGACTGGGCGATTCGCAATATTTTTTACATTGTTTCTCAGTGAGAATCGTACGCTTGGCAGAATGGTAGACGCAAGTGGTAAAATTATTCGTTCCTCTCCCAAAAATTTCGTACGTGTTGCAAATCTTTTGCACCCTTCCAAGAATGAGTACGAAACATTATGCAATGCGTACGAATTATTTTAACACGTTGGCGACAATGCGTCCTGATGCCAGGATGCAGATTTTTTTTTCAATGAATACCCTCTGGAACTGTT
>CAJPEV010003167.1:0-33965 GCA_905338385.1 Darwinula stevensoni | reverse complement strand
CGACACCCTCCAGAGACGGTAATCAATCTTTTCTCTTAGAGCAGAAATGAGATGTGGGAAAACAGCGAGGAGAATCGGACGGCATGCAGCTCGCTCATTTTCTCCCTTCGCGACGAGTAGATCCCCTCGACCTCGATCCTTCGCCCTCGATCCGCCCGCCCCACTGCGTGGATCAAGGACAAACAGAACACCGCCTCATCTCATCTCGTTCGTTTAATCGGGGCGACCCCATTCTCCTGAGCCGAGTCGTCTCGGGACGACCTAATCATTCTCGTGCGGATCGCGAAATAATTTGTTAAAATATTTCCGCGAATTCCCTTGCATCGGGTATCAGGATGGCATCAACAGGAATGCAGCAGAGCGCAATTACCGAATCATGACTTCAGGGAAAACGGAAACACACGATATCTACTATGTCTCTTCCTGCGGGCAACACTTTCCCAATAAGTAGAAACCGAATCGCACGGAGCACGACCGATTAGAATTTACATCTGGATAGAATTTCCACATTTAATTCTAGAGAGGCAAGTCCGAGACTTATCGAATCGGCATCGTCCGCGTCGACGACGGAAACTTGCGATTCGCCGTAGGGCTCCAGAAACCCCACTGCTTAATATTAAATACAATTTAATGGCCCTGATGTCGCACGAGGCCAAGATTGATTGGGGGGAAAGTCCGTGTCATGAAATGAACGGGCGACAATCATGCCATCTAGAAGTCATTCGAGGAAACAAGGTTGTTGCAACAGAAGTGAGATGGCGCCCTAATCGCCTCAGGAACAAGGTATAAATAGATGCGAAGCGGCAGGTAGCGACGACAGTTGAAATAGGCGCCATGTTTGGTCCAAGCCCGGCCTGAATGCAAACATTTTGGCTTGGGGCAATGAGAGGGAAAATTTCGGGGGAAAGGCCTTTCCAGGTCGGGATCTTCGCGCTTTCGTCCCAAAATGCGTTGATTTTCACGAGAACGTGAGTTGCGGTTGTGCCGACTTGACCTTGACCTTTGTGTCGTTGCTTTTTCCGTCGATAGTGGTCACGTTTCGGGTCAGGCAGGTTCCTCTGCCGCTTTCGTGGGGGAAACCGGCCAGGAAGTGACTGATGGCGGATCTGTGCCTGGCGATCATCAATTTCATCGGATGAGAGAAGGATGAGAGAAGGGATGAGAGAAGGATGAGAGAAGGATGAGAGAAGGGGCCGTGAAATGGAGTTTTTAGCGTGGCATTCCCTTAAATTTACTCACGACTCATCACACATCCTGCTCCGTGTGAATTTCACCTCAATTCCCTCCGTCTTCCCAAAAATTTGGCTGCATTAAAGAATGGAAAATGATATTGATGTCGCTACTGAGACAAAGGGTTTCTTGAACAGCAGACTGAATTAAAGAATTAAAATACAAGAATGAAATCCGACAGCAGCTAGTACTGGGTAAGGTGCATGTAAATTCCTGATTTTAGACGAAGGCCAGACATTCCAAGTCCCGAAGCCAATAGATTCTAAACCAGGTAATTACTCCTCCATTAATGATGAATGATGATCCATTCCTGATCCATTCATGATTTCCATGGAAATAGGAAAACACATCTAAGTGCTATTTGACTCGTTTGCAATCGTGCCATTGAAACTTTGAGCATCAAGCAGGCAGGCCCTGCTCGTGGCACTATATTGGTTTCCTTTCGAAAAAACGATTGGCTCTATCTAGATGGTTTTCAAGTATTATACATCTCTTTGTATCATTTTAATGTCCATAGGGCCTTTCTGACAATGGTATTTTGGTTTGACTGAGAAGAATGTGAAGTAATCACCATGTCTGTTTCGTATGCAACAATTACGCTTATTTGAAAATCGGTGATGTGAGAGATATGAGAAATGTCGACGAAAATTCGAAGTTTTCTCAGAGGCGTTTGCCTCCAGGTTGCCACGATGCCCCATTCTTACCCTTTTGTTTTGCATTTTTTTACATTCATCTCTGTATCCGTCTCATTTCGCAATACGATCGATCACCTGGACTTGTTCGTACTTCTGCTAGAAGTCGCTTCTTTTCGGAATGGAGTAGGATGAAATGCTATAGATATCCTATTGCATTTCAGCTCCTTTGCAATAGGATCAAATCCTGCTGCGCGAATGAGAATGGAATGAGCTTCAAGACTGGCTTCTCTCCTCTCATCTCCTCACTCTACGTACATTGACTCAGATCTTCCCGGGACATATATTGCATGCTCTAATGCAACCACAAGAAATAAGGACAGCGGCGTGCATGAGCGAAGGTGATGAAAGAACTCTTATCTATCCGGGCGTGTTATACCTTTCCGGATAGTTCTTTCTAACGCGCTGGTGCTTCCCCCACTCCCTACTATAGCTGTGCGTGATGACGAATCCTTCATTTTACTCATCCGTAAACTCTTCACATCGAGATATTCTAGTGATGACCAGGGAATTCCGAGAGAGATATGACTACATCATGTGAGTTGGACTACAGGGTGTGAACAACTCAGAATTTTAATCACGAATTACGTTATTTTCGCACTCGGCGTATTACTCGGCTAAGACTAGGCCATTCGGCTAGTGGTAGTAACCAAATATTCACCATTCCCTTCTTTTAAAATAGGTTTTTCTCATCTTAAAGTAGAACGGAGTCTTAAAAAAAAATGGTCCCAAATGAAAGGCAGGTTCCGGAATCATTTAAATTTCTTTGACTCAATCTCATCACAACATTACGAAGGAAAAGGCCATATTCGGTTAAGCAGATTCTCTTAGGAACTTCTGACACGGAATCAATGAAATTCAAGATTTAAAAACGGCGCATGACAAAATACGTTTCCGGGTTGACGATGGATCTGAACAAGTTCGTAAGAAAGGCGATTCGTTATCCTTCGTGCGGGAGTTTGCCTTACTGTGCTAAAAAAAAACCGACTGGTACATGTGGTTATTTTTTCGTTATTTAAAACTTACCTGAGGGAACAAAGTTGCATATCTTGGACTTTATAATCGTGCGTTATTGAACTTTCCCATGAGTGTTTTTTTTATGGTGCAACGCCGCTGCAATAATGTCAGAAGTATGATGAAATGTTGCACAAGGCACAGAACTACTCGGTCCATCGCACAGAGCACGAGACTGATAGGAGAGGCATGTGCTGTTGCGATGAGGAAGAACACGCCACTTTCCTCGATTGGATTATCTCTTCGTGACGTGGTTGGGAGGACGGACTGACTCGAGAAAACTGCGAGAATATGCGAAGTTTATGTGTAACTGAGAAGGTGTGGAATTTGGTCCCTGCATGAGTAATGAAGCAGTCGATATATTTCTCATCAATTCCTTGCTTAGTGCAAAAATGTGCCCCGTGTGTACCAACACATTAGATGAACACTTTTTGTACTTCGTATATACTGAAAAAAAAACAATAGGCAAATCATTCTAAATTGCGTTCGTCTAAAAAGCTTTAGAACTTATTCCAATAAATGGAGAAGGTCCATTAATTCGCATTGCTAGTTCTGAAATGCGATACTGAACCTCAAGGGTACCTTTAATTTTTGGGAAAAATAGAAGGTACTTCCTAATGGCAGAGTGGAATTCGTTTGGTACTTTCTTCGCTTCCATAAAATGAAATGAATGCTAGGTCAGAGAAACTCAAGAGGAAACCAATATATTAAATAGCACTGTCTCCTGCAATTAGCACAGATGGGACTTACGTTGTTGAATGTTGATATTAGTGTTTGATGACTGCAGTTTTAGGAAGACCGGTGCAGAGCAGCATGAACTAAATTTAGCCTCTAATTGAGGAGCAATTCATTCAGAAACAGCGAGCATGCCCTACCCTCTCGCTGGCATTAGAGGAGGCGCGAACAAATAAAAAAGGTAGTACACTACAACTGCTTTTTAAAGCACCCTTCAAGCTCGTCTTCGCCGTTGAAGATAACTTTTTAAAAATATTTGTAGATAGTTCGAAGGGGAGGAAGCATTTGATAGAAGCTCGAAATGCACCAACACAACGTGGAGAGACTTCTGAGACTCACTGCACTGAAAATAATGTAAAAGCAGTCGTTTTTCAGCGGATCAGTATGCTAGGGCCTTTCTTCATTGGAAATTCATGGATTGGTTCTCAGAGTAGATGTGGAGTTGCAATAATTGTCCTGGCATTTTTTCTTGCAAGCTCTTCAATGGAGACAAATGATGAGAATGATTCAGTGAGCCCTTCTTCAGCGCCATCAATACGCTTTCGCCATCTGGGACCATGCCAACATGGCTACCATCACGCGACTGAGGCGCCCCCATCTGAGAACAGTTTTATATATGTTGAATCGTTTACATTTCTCACTGACACATCACCCAATTACTTCAAGCTCTCCTCTCCTCCTTGCGTCCACCTTAAACACCCACCCCAAACATCCAGTCATCACTTCGCAGGGGGGAAACGTAACCTAATCCTACCTCACTCTTTGTCTACACTCTAGGAACGAGGACTGCGAGGGACTTGAGATTCCATGCCAATGTCTTCTCCACTCACACCTCCGTCTTTATGGATTCTCAGAGGCTCTGAATAGTGGGTAAAGTCGATGGAATCAATCACATCCGACGAGGACGTCAACAAGACTCAATTGTTGCCATCCTTCTCTCATCCTTCTTCAAATCTGACCAGTTTTTTTTGTTCAGAATTTCTTCTTCACGTGTCCATGTAATCCTTTGATGCATTTTTTTTCAGCGAAAAGATCTGGTCGTTTCACTTATGTCCTAGAACACAGGAAATATACGAGGGTATTTACAGTGAAAACATAAACTGCCCTAATGTTTCCCACTTTTGAATCTCTGGTGCTATAACTCTCCAACTAGATAAGGTAATTGAAACTCTATACCCTATCCAGATATCAATTTTTCCCATATGTTATTAGACACAAGCTGCAAGTCAATTGGTTCGCCATATCCTGAGTAGTGGAAGACTAAATGACGCTCATCCGTTCGGACAGTTTCTGACTTTTTAAATTTCTTATAAGTATCACTAATATATTCCATTCAGTTTACTCTCTCTTGAACTTTAGCGTTGCCGCAACTACATTGGGCATACTCTCAATAGGCTTGACACACTCTATTTCGTGAGTGAGGCTCCATTTGACTAGGACTTGCAAACATAACTCGTGCATGCGCGCAGGCCTTGCTTCGCGCATTCAGGCGATGATGATCCCTTCCAATGATCCATTAAGTAAATGCTGGGATTTGGGTAATGGTATTGTGGCAGACAATCCAGGAGTTGGAAGCTTTATTTCTGAGCTAATTGGAAATTTTCTTGCCTGTGACCTTGAATTATTGTCGTTTGAGAATATAACTTAATCCACATCGAACTGACAGTAGTAGATGGTTTCCTTGAGATCGTCCTTGGGGATGTGACAGTAGTGTTAAACATCGAGTCCCCCATCTATTCCATACAGATTACAGCCTCCCTTTGGTCGTCTTTCATACCCAAACCTTCAGAAATCCACCAATTCGTTTGACTGTAGGTTGCACGTGGGGGAAGTTTGATTTCTTAGTAGCTACGAACAGAATTTCAAGAGATATTGACCGTGAAGGCGAGCTTACCCGTCGAACATCTTTTTTTCTAGAAATTTTGACACTTTGAGACATGAATGATGGTAATGATTTCGTTTTTATTACGATGAAGTATATTGAATAAGCATCCTAAATGTTCATGTGTCCGCAACCTGTCCCGTTAAATGGCCTCAATTAACATGATCTCCATATCCATTCAAACTTGGAGTCGATTGATTGATTTATTTATATGCCAGCCATTAATTGAGGCGTAATAGGAAAAAAGACAGAAACTGTAATAATGGGCAAGTCTCATTTAGTCTACTACTACTCAGGATAATGTGGCTCAATTAACTATCAACTTCTGTATAGTAAAAGATGAGAAGCAGTGCTGCCTTAAGAGGGTATTGAGTTTCAGATAACATGCATCGTTGGAAAGTTACGGCAGCATTAGGTCAAAAATAGGAAACATCAGATCTGTTTATGTCGTCATTGTAGATATAATATTCATTCCTCAAATCTGGCAGTTGAAGGACGAAAACATTTTATTGCTTGGACTTATTGTCACAAGGTTCCATTTTATTGTTGATTATTGTTTGGTTCGGGATGTAGCGTTTCTGCTACATCATGCATTAAAGAGTTAACTTTAACGGTTGTGCTTGGTTTGCGCCTATCCCGATCTATTCAGCAATTTCTTCATGGATTGGGTTAAAAGCTGCATTGATAGTTTTATTGCAGAATGGAAGCAATAATAAAGATGCCTACATTTTTAAATGTAATTTTCATCAATTTAGGTCAGGCGTACACGCAATGGTCTGAGGAATGAGATAATAGACGACCCCCAGCCTCTGACACAGAGGTGGAGTGACCATATGGGGTACTAAATGAATGAAATATGACCAAATATTTATGGGACTTTTAAAGAGAAAAGGAAAATTATTGTTGCGAAATGTCCGCTTTTGTTTCCTTAAGTTCACATTCTCTGTGACCGAGTTGGTTCGAAATATTTCGAGAAAACCTTTCCTTTTTTTTAAATGTTCCCTGTGGTCTTCCATTGTTTTAAGTCTCAAAGGTCTTTGTTACTGAGCGTTTGCCTCATCTCCAATATCCTACTTTATTTCTTTACTTTATTGCTGAATATTTTTGATAAGAAACATGTACTTTAGCTCATCACATAATATAATATGCGTCCAGCGTCCAAATGCCATCAAATTATCGACGATGGATAGTGTAGATTTGCTTTTATGTTGAGACAGTTTGACCCTGAGAACGATGGAAAGGATACTTTTGAGTGGTTGGAAAGTCTGACTTGCGGATTTTATGATATTGACGCGACAAAAAATGGTTATAATGGAAAAATTAGCACATAAACCAGTCTCAATATTTTTGTGCAATACTGAAATACTTGATTGAAAAGTATTTATAGTTATTGTCTCTGCCGCCATATTGAAAAGTTTGGAATGCCCTTCACAAAACTAGGAAAATTACTTATTTTAAACTTGTTTTTAGTGTTTGCATAACCCAAATGGACCTGTTTCCCCAGGTATTTGACCAAATATTGATTGACAGCACAAGATGCCTTTACAGCACATAATGTTATTACCCCTCTCTGGTCGGATACTCAGCTACTCAACCTCAATTTTTGTTACAAGATCAGTTTTCCAACCAGACCGTAAGTCCTCGTGCTCACATTTTTCTGACACGAAGCGAAGCAGCTGTAGTTCTTGCTAATGAACGAATGCTAATTCACTCTGAATTTAAAGCCCGACATTTATACATCCTCAGCTGGAGGAGCTGCCATGAAGCGAGTTCGTTCTTCACCTTTGCCTTGCATAAATTTCTCTGCCGCTGAATACTGAAACCAGGATCTATTGGATGAATCAGGATGCAGACAGGATCTATTGTCAACATTATTTTTATGCTCAACGCTCTGCTGGTGAGTATCCATTCATAAAATAGTTTGTGTGAATGTGCGAATGCCTGAAAGTGAAAATAGATTGGAAGATTGAAGGCATGGCTTGAAGGATTGGCTTGAAGACATACTGTGGACAAACGTCTGCCCACAGACGTGTCATATCTGACGAGGCCAAGCACGTCACTGCCTCTGCTTTGGGCAAAGAAGAATGCGGCGAAAGCGAAATGTTCTTTGAACGAGAAATCCGAGAGGACTTAGTGAAGTTCATGATCTACTGTATTAGCTTAAAAGTAATTTATTTCATACTGAGCATTTTTCCTAATATTATGCTTTTCACATATTTATTATAGATATCGCATTTCTTATCGAGATGATCTAAAAACCCCTGGAAGTACTACTGAAACGCTTTCCTTCGTTTGAATCGGTCATTCTAGAATTTTCTTCCTCTATAACGATGTTGTGCAAGAAAGCACGTCCTGTTTGATGTTTCGTAAAACCCTATATGCATAATTTTGTTCGATGATTTATTCGTATCATCTGCAACACGTATTGTTTTAACGTTTAAAGTGTCTAGGTTTATAAATAAAAAGTGGCAGTCAAAATGTACATTTTCCACGCTTGGGCTGGATGGAGTTTCAGTACCGCTCAAACGATTTCTCTTCTTCCCCGTCACAAATGCTGCTTTTTAAGCATTATCCTCCCCGTAGTATTCCTGACTGAGTAATGTCACTTAGTCTCATGTGAGAAGAAAATGTGATTTTTTAAAATAAATTGTATGGGGGGTTTAGTGTATTGAAGTACTGGAGAGAGAAAGGAGTAGTAATATAGAGTGACCGTAAAGTTAAGAAACCCAAACATTCATTATTGATGGCCATACCTTACCACAAAAATATTCAGATTCTGTGCAAATCTAGTTCAACATGTGCGTGTTCACGAGAAATCACATGATATGTTGAAATTGTCCCCCTTGTACATCTAGACATAGCTGCACTTGTCTACACGTCTTTCCAGCCACACGTTTTAACATGTCAATGGCAACCCCAACCACGATCTGTGTGATGTTGTCCTTCAATTCTCGAACTGAATGGGGACTGCTTTTATGGGCTTGCTCCTTCACATATCCGCATAAGAAATAATCGGTTGAGGTAAGATCTGGGGACCTTGATGGCGAAATCCCTTTCAAATCACCCGTACCTTGAACACAGCTGGAACACGTCGCAATGACTTTGTAGGGCTTTGTTCGAGTTTGCTCCGGATGCCGCCACAATTTCATCCGATAAACCTGGTCTCCCGCTTCGAGGTCTATCAAGAACGCTACCTGTGTCATGAAATCGCTTCACCAGCTTTCAGATTGCAGACACTGTTGGTACCACGCGATGTTAAACTTCTTTCGAAGTGCTCTTGACACAGCTTGTAAGAATTTTGATTCAGATATCTCAACAAGGAAAATACGCTGCTCTAACATTAACACCATACTTGAAACTGAAAGACTAAGCACAATTTTGGCTTGACACTTGTGCACTGAGAAAACACCCCCTTTCATATATCGTACAAATGTTGAACTATAATTGTGTAATGTAGGAAGGATCCATCTTGTATAGTATGGACAAAACGTAAAATTTATTGGGTTTCCTAACCTTACGATCACTCTGTAGTTTTATACCAAATTGTGGACTGTTCTATGGAATTTCTTCATTCTTGGGCCTTCTTTTAAAATACCATTTTAACGTCCTGACTTTCCTTCTAAAATATTACATGGTGACACTGAAGTCATGGACATTGAATTAGAATGCTGCCATCACAATTAGTTGTTTTGAGGAAAATGTGACTAATCAGAAAAGCCGATTTTCCTTTCAAAGTTGTTGACTGTTAGTCTTTACCCAAATAACCATTAGGTCTTACAAATTTCCGGCTAAAAATTTTAGAGCAAATTGTATGTGATACAAATGCTTCATTTCATTCCTAGCATTCCTAAATGTAAGTTATACGAAGCCGCAAGCAGGACGTTCTTTTTCGGCGCCACCAAAAATTAACGACCCTGGTAATGTTCCTGAACGAAGTACTCTAGCAGGATGTAGGATGAAACTATCCAACGTGAAGGATATTTTTAAATTGTAATTATTCCACAGCTTACGGAGTTAGAGGCGTTCCCAAAAACAGGCAATCCCTCTTCGGCAGAAGAATTTTGTCAACAGCTGTTCAACAGAGGACCAGGAGCGTCGCTGAGCCCCACCTCGCATGATCAATGTGGACTATGTTTGCCAGGGTGAGTTTTAATTTTTATCGCATGACTAAGGTAAAGAAAAAAGTTTTCATTTTGGAAAATCCAACAAATTCACCATCTGGCAACACTTTGGAACCAATATTTGGTTCCATATTATCTAAGCCTTGGATGGACATACAAGGAAAGTATCAACATTCGCCAATATTTGAGAAGCGTTTCGCTCATATTTCATGAAATGTCAAACCTTTGTATCTTTTTCTATATGCACACCCTTCAAACAATCATGTCAATTGCGCTATAATAAATCCCAACTTCCCAAAACGATGCCATTTACCAATGAGTAAACAGTCTCCAACATTCCGTTCACGTATTAAAGGTATATAATGATTCAAATATTCTATATGTCCAGAATGTCAAGCAGACATATGCAGTAACGATTCCCTCGCCAAGGCAAGGTTGTCGCTTCATCGGCTTCACTCATCGAATTACAGGTTCCCAAGTGGCGCAATTGCAAATACTAGGTGTCTCTCCAACACCTTTGGCAGCGGCACCAGAGAAGAATAAGTATTAGGTCTGGAAAAAAGTGTCCGGAACTTTTAGTGGGTTAAGCTTGAAGGGTTCGTGCAGCGCCGGCTATGCTTGTGCTGTCGCTCTGTTACATATGAAAAGAAAGAGGCTGAAAAGCTCTGTAAAATTTTGTATATCTGCCATGTATAGCACTCAGGTAAAAGTTTTCCTGCTCGATTGAAAAATGCGGCTCGACGACCACATCCGTCATTGCTTACTTCTCCAGTTCGATAAGGGGAGCAACGCGAACGACGCGGTCCGTCGCATAAAGAAAGTGTACCCTGACGCCTGTTTAAGCACATCCACGGCATACGAATGGTTTGAGAAGTTTTCATGCGGAGATCGAACTCTTCAAGATGAACTCCGTTCTGGACACCCATCCGTCATCCATGAGGATACGCTAAAGTCCATGATCGAAGATGATCCGCACCAAACCACGTCTGAATCGGCGAGCAAACTCGGCTGAGACCGTACAATCGTGTCCAATCACCTTCACACCATGGGAAAGGTGCGCAAACTGGACAAATGGGTCCCTCTCAAGTTGTCCGAAACCGAGAAGATTCAACGAGCGACCATTTGCGCATCTTTGCTGTCGCGTCACAAGGAAGACCCGATGTTTGGCCGGATCAGATGAGAAGTGGGTCCTCTGGAGCAACCAACGAAGATCAGCATCATGGCTGGACCCTGAAAAAAGAAAAAAAACGCAACATATGAGAAATAAATGCATTGTCTTCCTAGAAAATTGTGTCATCTTGAGCATTTTCTGATTACTTGGGGAAACCAAATTAACATAAATTATTGAATATCTCGTGTGGCTAACGAATTGTCCCATTTTGGACCATATTGATCATTTCGTATAATTACGGAGCATTAAGACTTCTACCAAGACGTAAACCAGAATATCGAACACTGAGCAGGGGTTACTGTCAATAGTCGCCAAATCCTGTACCTTGGATTTTGCTGCACGTCATTGAACAGTGGCATGCTCCATTGAAGGTCACCGTGTATTGCTGTAGAACAAAGGAGATATTGACTTTATGATTCTGGGAAATGAAGAGAGGTCATTATCAACTAAGAACTTATGCTTTTGTATCACAGGTGCCATTGCTATTCGTAAAATTTCAATTAACGGATAAGGACTAACTTTTTCGCGATCACCCAGCTTAAACAACTGTTCATAGCAGGTGTTGCGGCGTGTTCGAAAACTCCAATCCGAAAAATATTCGCTGATTTCGTCCATCTGAAGTGCTTGATACCACTTACTCCTGCATGAAAATGTTGTCTCTTCATTTTGTCTGCATGATGCTAATAAAAACTATATACTGTACGCTTTTTCGATTTTATTCGCACGATCTTCATGTAAAACTGAGACAGGGACTTTGGGAAACGCACTGCACAAAACGTGCCCATTTATTAAAATATTCTGCCCTGTGTAATATTATATGATCTCCCACAGTTACGTAGTACACAACCCTATGTGCCCTTCGTACATGAATATATCGAGCAGCGTATTTCTCTTTAAAATGGTATATGCCGTCTATTCCAGCTACAGCGCTGAGCTTCTGCATGGTGGAAGAGTCTCCGAGGTATGTACAAAGCAATCAAACGGGGAGAAGGAACTCATGCTGCCGTATCGGAAATTCATTCCTATCATTGCCATCTTGGGAATCGCTTCCATCCTGGCTATGATTTTTCTGGCATTCTGTATCTGTAAGCACCTCGAACCTGTCAAGCTCGTACATTGATTTCGCATATGACTGCAAGAGTTCATAACTTTCTCAACGTGCGGAATTCTCTTTGAAAACAGGGAGAAATAGGTCGGAGGGTTCGAAGGCGGACCAGATACCCCAGCTAGGCAAGTGAAGTTTTCTGGATGAACTTGAGGATCCAGATGCCTCTAAGTATTTTGAAAAAAATTTTACTTCCACCTACAAACATGTTTCAGGATAGGTCTAGACCACTTCTAATGTTGAGAACACAATGCAAGAATACCTGCTTTGATTATTGAAGTAAAGGAATCTGAAGTTTCTATTTGATTAGAATTTGACTGATATACGTTTTTCTCATTGTTTATTTCTGCAGCGTAACATCGGCTCCTATTGGTCTATTGGTCTTTTTTCCAGAGGGAGCCACGGAGAGTATAACACACACCATTGAAGGTGCAACAATAGTAGATTTAACGCACCAAAGTGCCATTCGGAGAATCTGGACAAAGCTAAGGGCAGAAATGGATGTGAAAGAAGTGATGAACCATCTCCTACAGGAGGGAATGCTACAGATGGATGAGTGGGTGGAAATAGATAATATTGCCGTGGAGACGGAGAGAAGAGAACGTCTCCTATGTTGGGTTTACTCCAAAGATTTTCAAGTGTACAGGATCTTTCAAGACGGCCTCGACGCCGCAAACCAAACCCACTTAGCGAATAGGTTGCAGGAGGTATGTGCTACAGCAGAGAGCACGGAACTCTGAAAAGCCTTGTTGGTCGATTGCAGACTAACAAAATGTGAGCATTCTGAGTGGTACAAGGAAAAAAACCTTACGTGTTGAGAGTGTATTCTAGTTCTAAGGGAAGCGCCACTAAGCAACGCGTCAGTACATGTGGATGAATTTCTGAAAACTGTGTTGTGGATTATGTCGTGAATCTTAGAATCTGTTGCGAAGTTAAATTTTCATTCAGAAAGCTGAAGGGTCAGTCATGTATGTGTCTGAAGAACTGAAAGTGAGTACAGTTGGACTTCAGCCGAACAACAGTATTGTGTAAAGTGATATTGATCATCAAGATGAACAAAAATATTGCTAAGACAGTCTCTTTCAGTGAACCCACCTTTTGCATCTATTTCTTCTTTGCTTGTATTTATTCTCTTGTGTTATTTTTGGAAATATATTGTGACTTGAAGTAGACATCATGAGTGACTTAATAGAATACCAAATGGACTCAATTTTTTAACAGTTACTTCAGAAAAAGTTCCCATTATTAAGAAAAGTTCATGTATGTTTGCAATTCATCCAATTCTGACCAATGGTTTGAAAATATAAAATACCAATTCGTGGGTTTGTGTCTTAAACACTTTCTGTCGTTCGTCTGGCATCCAAACATATTCCTGAGGTTTCTGTGGCTACCACTTTGATGAAGCTACCAAGAACGTCTTGAATTATGTGCTTAGGATAACCAAGCACATCAACTTCAAAGACAAGGTCCTTTATGGAGCACATCTCAAAGTTAATGTCGCATGCAAACAGGTCATCCAGAAATCATAAGCCAAGGAGGTGGTGGTGGCATCTTCTGGGATAAGTAAAATGGGGAAAAAGACGAGACACATCGGCTCCATGCGCAGAAAATCTAAAACGTAGATACTTAAGATACACCCAAATGTCAGAAATGATAATTGGATTGGAGGACGTGTCCAACAACCCTGCTTGTACTGTATGTAATCCGAACAGCATGAAACGTCTCCTTTAAAATTCATTCTGGACCTTTCTTTGTTTAGACCTTTCCTGCAGACGCTGTTGATCAACTTCATTCCAGTTAATGACGACGAATCAATAACTATCAAAACATAGTTTTCCTATAGTTCATCCAGGTTTTCCCTGGGTCTTGGTTAGAGAAGAGGCAGGAGGATTCGGAACTTAAAAAAGGACCAGGCGCGCATCGGGGATTGGAGTGCCCCTGTCCATTTACAATTTATCATTTATTTTGTGCCATTGCGCATGGTCTTGGTTTTTTTGCGCATGGCCACATGGCGATACGAACTTTGATGACATTTCGAAAGTCCCTTGAGAAGACGTCAATATGTGCATGATGAAGTTTCGTGGAATTTACTCCAGCAAGAAGCGAGATTTACAAGTTACGGCTCGTTGGTCCTGTTTTTGCCGCACCCCTTGTACCCTCCAGGCCTTTTACTCAAGTTGGATCCGCATCGCGACTGGGATCAGCAAATTCAGAAACCTGTCAATTAGGGACTTACTTTCTCCCCCGATTTCCTGTGTGTGAGGAGACAATCAGTGAGATGTGCAAACCATTTCGTTTCCGTGTCAACTCCAGACAAATCATAGGACATTCATGCTCTTCTTTTCTTTCTCGCAATACTACCATCTGGACACGACTTCCGAGGAAATCCAGGAGGAATGGAGTTATCAGATCTTCTCCCTCCTATGGGATCTCGGAGGGGCTCTCGGCTTGCTTCTCGGAGCCTCAGGTAAACGACAAATCGAAAAATTCGGGAACATATTTTCCCAACAGCATGCTATGTAATTTTAGACATAAAAAAGCGTTGACCATGATACAATCTTAGAACCTTTCGATCCCCACTCCAAACGGTGGGTCCATCCACTTAGCAGCCTCAAACACATTCTGGGACTCCTCAATGATTGCCCAGGAAGGAAATTTTGATAGTTTCTGTCAAAAACTTGATTCAAGTTGTTTCACCAAGGTAATTCCGCATTTATCAATTTGATACACCCATTCGCAAGATGTATGCATTAGCGTAATGCATGAAACTGATGCATGCACTCCAAAAAGCCTTCTTCGACCAAACACTCCGACATGTTGAAATTGCCTCCAGAGATTTCATCTCTCGGTAAGACTCTCAACAACAACTTTGTAGTGAAGTGGCTCGAGGAGAAAATAAAAAGAATGTGGCTCCTTCGATGACGCCGCCCTCTTTCCCGCTCATAGGACCATTAGCAAGTTTTCTCTGCGTTGCCTCATCCCACGACTTTGAAACTTTCCTCGACTTTTCTACGCGCTCTCGGAATTCAGTGGGCGGAGCATCAACTTCCATGAGGATTTGGTTTGAAATCTTAAGTTTGAGCCCGATTTTGGCAAGACAGGTGTTCCTTAAAAGGGAAAACTTGGGAAATCCCAGGTATGCAATGAAAACAGATATTCACAGACATATCATTTGGAGACGTCCGTGTAACCTTTGACCTTGAAAATAATATTTTGGATCCGGGGCCAAACAGATTCTAGGCGGCACAAATCCCGCATGGAACCCTTTCCAAAATATATTTGGAAAGCTACCGAATGCCTCTCATGGGTCCAAATATCAAATGGTTTTGTAAGTGAGTGGTTGTTAAAACAGTCACTTGAGTACCTGAGACCTCTTTAAAGGGGAAACCATCTATAGGTCCGCACCATAATTCCTTACAGTGTACATCAAGTTCAGCCCCCCCTTCCCCCTTCCCCCCCATAACAAAAATGGCCAAAGAAATATTTCTCTCTGCGCATCCAGAATTTGAACGTTCATGTATACTTCCACCACTCTAAGAATATTTATTTTGATGAGAATGGCTCCTCCCCACAAGTCAGCTTAACGTGGCCAATCGTAAACTCCGGACTTGAGAGGCAAGATAACGAATAGGGTTAACCGCGGCGAAGGTGAGATAACAATGGATTCTTCTGAATAGTATGATATACTATTTCCAAGAGGTAAACTGAATAATCATACTATTTCCAAGAGGTAAAATCAGGAAATATATATATAACTAGCGAGTTTGTTTGCCCGAAGGGCAAACAAACTCGCTATGGTCGCGCCTTCGGCGCTTCATTACCTTGGATAGTGATTAATTCATTTGTCCTTTGCGAAAATGCAAACATGTATTTAAAGAACGTCCCCATTGAAATACGTGACATATCGGACGAAAATCTTAATTTTTATCAAAATCATTAGTTCCTTCATTTCTTGTGTGCCTAACTTGAAATCCTTTCCTGTGTACTTTTTGTAAGAGTGGAGAATACATTTTGAAATACTTCCCTCCAATAATCTACTCTAAAGAGACATATTTCAAAAGTAGGATTTTTCCTGCACTCAGCCATTAAACAGGTACTTCTGGGGTAAGTTTAAATTTTCTGTCTCTTTTTCGTTGGATCAAAAAAAATCACGAAAATGAGACTGAAAAAAGTGCCCTAATGGGTTTAAACNTTAGAATCCTATAGGATCCCTATAGGATCTTATAGGTCTCCTGACCTTTAGGATTCGGGGGGGATATTTCGGGTTTCAAAACCCAGGCATTACGACGGAAAAGGCGACCGGGGTTAATGGCGCAGCACTTCGGTGTAAATAAAAAACCGATTAGGGGTTTTTCCATGGTAGGGACACATGCATTATTAATACCAGTAATGCGGGGATCTGCATAATGTATGGTCCTGCCGCACATGTGTCGCTGGATTGCACGTCTACTTCGTTGGGTAGGAAGAAGTAGTATTCTTCTCTCGACCTCAGGAAATAGACGACAGAACCTGCAATCACGATCTCTTTACTAAAACTCCTTTTGGATAGAGTCTACTCGGTTTCGTACGTGGTTTTTAAAAGGAATAAGGGCATATTTCTTCACGGGACTCCATGATTATATCTGGAAAATGGGGATGACAAATAAGGAACTGTCAAAGTTTCTTGATTGCTACAATGAGGCAAGGCGAGACATTTGGGGACGTACAAAACTCTCTTGTGAGAGATGATTCCTTGGGTAAGGGGAGGACACTTTTGTGTCCTTTGAGAAATGTGAGAACCCAATACTTCCATCTAGTGGCCTAGAGGAGAACTTCAAACCGAACCCTATAGGCCTATAGGATTCCGTATAAGACCTATAGGGAACCCTATAGGTCCTATAGGTCCTATAGGGTTCCGTATAGGCACTATAGGGAACCCTATAGGCCCAATAGGGAACCCTACAGGTCCTATAGAGAATCCTATAGGTCCTATAGCGAACCCTACAGGTCCTATAGGGAACCCTATAGGTTTTATAGGGAACCCTACGGGTCCTATATAAAACCCTTTGTGTCCTATAGGGAACCTATAGGCCTTATGGGGAACCCTATAGGGGGATCTATAGGTTCTATAGGAAACTCCATAGGTTCTATAGGGGGATCTATATGTTCTATAGGGGGATCTATATGTTCTATAGGGAACTCTATAGGTCCCAAACTGAACTCTATGGGGCATATAGGATCCTATAGGATTCTTATAGGAATCCTATATATTCCTAAAGGAATATATAGGAATCCTACAAGACATTTTCGTAAGGGCCATTACATAATGCAAACTCTCTTGCACGTCTCCAAATTCAGTCGTGCCACCACGTTCCAGTCCGTTACGTCGTACAATTCAACGGAGGGAGTTTCAATTCCACCAATGGCATAGATGTTCCCTTCGGACGAAATGAGGCCGTGATTAATTATTTTCTCCTTCATGGGAAGAAGCGGACGCCAGTCGTCCTTCCTCGCGTCGTACGCGTATACACCGTCCAACGGCTGCATGCGGTTTTCCGCCCGCCCGCCGGACACGTGGATTTCACCGCGGTGGACGGTGACGCCGGGGAGAGCGAGGCCTGTTGGCATTTCGGCCGGCTCCGTCCACGTCTTCGTCCGCGTGTCCAGGCGGTCGTGCTTCGTTTCTGTGGGATACCCGCCGATGACGTGGAGACAGGTGTCCAGGAACACCGACGAGGCACCGGCATTCTCCCATTTCGTATCCGGTGCCTGGATCCATTTCCACGATCCCCATTCGAACCTAAAAACGGATTTAGAGCACCTGAAACCATCCGACGCACCCGAGAGGAAAACTCCACCGCAGATAAAAGACGGAATGGAGTCCAACGGCAGACGCCGGCCGCGTCACCTTCTCCCGTGACGGAGGTCCGCTCTCCCACTATTTCGCCGAAAACACTTGAAACTTTCCTCCGCGTGCCACGAAGATCTTCCTATCGACAGCTGAGAAGGTTCTTCCAGAGAAACATCCCTCTTTCTGCGGATGGGCGGTGGGGACGCGAGCCGACCGGTCCCGCCTGTCCACGGAGAGGATCCGGTTTCCGTCTCCGTTTTTCCCTATGCACCAGAACGTGCGATGATGTAACCTGTGCCCCTGGTCTTGTTTTTTCCACGGGGACTGTGCCGCGTGGCTCTGGCACGTGGAAGTCCCTCGCTTCCTTCACGAGGGTGAGGCAATCTGGATCCGCAGCAATCATGGGGTCGCCGATGAGATTCTCACGAAGATGACTCGAGGGCAATAGCGGAAGTCTCACTTGGTTCAGCAGCTCCTGCATCTCAACTTTCCTCGATTCGTCGTGATTCACACATTTCCTGACCGCTTCCTGGCCGGGTGGGGTCGATCCGGAGCTGCTGAGATGCTGAGATGAGAGGGAGGACGTCCGGCGCGACTTCTTCGTCTTCCGTCCCGGGCTGGTCGTTGATGAAGTCCTGGCCCGGGCGAAGGCTTAGATCGGATGCGATGAGCGTCACGGAAGTGTCACGGAAGTGTCACGGAAGTGTCACGGTAGTGTCACGAAACATCCGCAGGGATTGCGTTCCCGAAAACGACTAACGAGGACATAGAAGACCTTTGTCCTTCAAATACGCCACAAGAGAAAGACTCAGAATAGAGTTCTTGTAACCGCTACGTGTGCGATCGTTCGCTCTCTGATTTAACCAGAAGGTACCGTTATTTTCGCACGTCTCGCAAGATCCGCGTGAAGAATGAACCGGGTCTTCTTTTTCATTTCTGTTGTTGCTCGATGATGCCGACCCGTCCAAGTCGCAACACGACTCCGAGCCCATCGACTGAAGAAAGCCCTTCGTCGCACCGACAGATGGTACGACCAGAGTCGAAGATATGGAAGCGTTTGGTGAGAGCCCTTTCTTCCTCGTTTCACAGTTGAGTCGGGTACTTTCCACGGTGTAAAATGGCATTGTATTAAATTCAATATTGGATTTGCAGTAAAGTTATGCATCCTGATGATTGGATCAAGGAGGAAAATGTATCGCTCGGTGGTGCTTTACCGTATAATTTGAATCATAATACTCTTTACTTTTAGAGAATCTCTTGGGGAGTTCATTTTCCACGAAAGTTAACTTTCCATCCTAAGTGCCTTCCACGACGGCGTTGCGACGTCTGTTCGTCGAAACGGAAAAGTTCCTCGTCCCAGCCTTGCTCTATCGACGGAGACGATAGGGCATCGGCCGAGCGGCACGATTTCTGAGGCGCACCCAGCACGCTCGAGCCATGACCATTTAAAATCGAGGTGCCACATGAAGGAATCGGGAGATCACGCCCCGACATCGGACGGGCCAGACGAAAGGCACGAAGCTTGCGTGAGGACCGAGGACGGTACCGCCGTAGACCTATCATAGTATCCTCCCGAGAGACTTTTCTGCGTGAAGGTTGTTTAACTTTGCGTGTCGTGCATCCTCTTGCGCCGATGTCGATTCGGGCAGGCAGACGCATCTTCACGTGCGTGTCCAACTAAAAGTCGAGGGTTTGCACGAAACGCGGGGCTTGTGGGTGGAAAACGCAAGCCTTCCGTTTTGTGAAGTTACGAGACACGCGTCCGTACGTGCGTCGGCCTACCTGCTCGAGCATAGACGCAAAGGACGCACGCCACGCCAAGTGTAAAACGACCTCAACCACTTTACGCTCATAGAGGTCTCCGTTTTTTCATCCTTTCACGAGTTCTTTTGCTTAGCCCATGGCCGAAAAAGTCATAGCCTTGTAGGCATGGAACTTAAGGCTAAGGTAAGTGAGACTTAGGTCAGAGCGGCGGATCGACGGGGTAAAGAAACCGGTACGAAATGCGTTAAGGAGATCGACCAGCATCAGACGAGAACATTCGTCCAGGAAAAAGTAAAACCACGGACTCGAATGCCTTTTGGAACTTTTCAGCAACGCATAATCGTGATGAGGTCAAAACCGTAACATCGCGAAAACTCATCAAAGTCATTCAGGTAGAGTCGGAAGGAGTGCGAACGGAGAGCCTGAAAATGGGAATCCATTTAATTCTTAAAAATTGGATGAACTCCTGTCAAACTGTAACAATATCGTAGAAGGTAGACGCAGAGGAGGTTAAGTTCAACTTCAGACGCCTAAGAGCGAAGAGAATGAAGGGACCTGTCTCTCTCAACCCAACCTGTTTGGTTGAACCTGTTTGGAACCTGTTTAGTTGGGTTGAGAGAGACAGGTTCCCATTGGAACAACCCATTGGAAATCAAGGATTTCAACACTAAAATGATTAAAAAGCATTAGTAGGTGCTGCGTTTATGTATGAACACGACCGACCTTCACATGAACAAGCCTGTCGCCGTCCTGAGAAGAGCGGCGTTCATTGCTAATCGGGTCGCCTTCCTCATCGTGTTCCACTCAACTGGGATCCTTGAGAAACTGAAGCCACGATAACTGGACGAAAATGGAGACGCGGGAGAGCATGGATGCTGCACGCCACCTGGCGTCCCGACGCAAACCATCCACGTACCGTCCACCTTGGACACGATGGGGACGAGGATGAGTGAAAAGCCCCTGCTGCCGCTTTCGCCTTCCGCCATCCTATCAGCCTCTTCTGCCGTTGCGCTCTCGCTTGGGTGAGGAGGGGGCTTCTTTGTCGTAACTACTCTCTTTTTCATTTTTTAAATATAATCACGTGAGAACTCAATAGGATCATGAAGTTTTTGTTCTGCTATATATATTAGTGCTACTCTAAGTTTTTACCTGTCGGTACCGTCATGAGTTGGCAAATCTGTATCATAAGGAAACCTGTTACTTCTTGGTTTCCTTTTCTGATGGTTTCAAAAGCAGCCACGCGTTTCAGGAAACTCATTGAGTCTAGCACATTCATTGCTGAATTTTTTTTTTTTCCAATGTCCACGCATACAATAAAATGGACTAGATCAGAGCAGATCGAGGCGAAACTTCTCTGTGCGGTTAAGCATACTTCATCGACGTATATGAGAAAGTCATTTTTTTTCTCAATCATGTTCTGAAAGCCATTTCTTACACATCGCACAAAAAAAAAGAAACGGACGGACCCGCACAGCACAACAGGCACTCAATAGGGACTCTCTTCAGCGCGCGGGCACACTACAGGCGGAACCGAAACGTTGCCATCCGGCAAGCGTTGGCGTCAACGGATCCCAACCTCCAGTGCTGGCACGAGCTACGCCTCCGTTGGACGGAGAGGAGGTCCGATCGGAGACTTCGCCGAAGTCTGCAGGGGAAGGGATTCCTCTGCTGACTTCTTCAGGGGAAGGGATTCCTCTGACGATGGAGGAGAACGAAAAGTCCAGGGTCGGAACTGTGATACTCATCAAAATGGACTGTTAAAAAAAATCGATGGATTTAATGTACTTCTGAAGAAAAAAAAATTAGATACATTTAAAAGTTGAAAATTCTCATCAAGACTGCAAAAAATTCAAACAGTACCGTATAATTTTGCAGGGGAAAATGATCAAGGCGAATATGATTTAAATTCAGGAGGATATTCGTAGTCCTCTTCCTTCCACCGTTAATTTGAGCCATCAGCTCTCTCGAACGGAATTTTTTTTTAGCAATAACGGAGCGGAACTTTTAAAGAGAATGGATTATCTGCTCCGTTCTGGATGTCTTAAGACTAGACTCGTGAAAATAGGATCTAATGAAGTCAAAGATCAAAGGCAGAATGTCCCTATGGAAACGGGCCCTCCAGAAAACAAATGAAGAAAACGTTTGCATTCCGTGTGCTTGCAGTTCTTTGTCTTCTCCGGAAGTATTACAATCAACCCGGAAATTAATGCCCTGTTTTTATTCACGAGGAGGGATAATTTCGAACGTCAATTTAGAGACATCTGGCATATATTCCCTTCGTGAAAAAATTATGCGACCTGCAATAACCACCCATGACGTTGATTATAGTCTCGCGACCTGAGGACGTCGATTGAAGGACCGCAGGAGGACTCCGCCATTGGACACGGGATGCTATTGTCCTCCATCGATCACGTGCACGCGTTCGGCGAAGGCGATTGGTTCGAGAGTCGTTGGCGCTTCGAGTGGACGCGGGTGGTCGGCGGTGCGCGGGGAGGGAGGCTCCGAAGTTTTCACTCTGATGCGATTGTGATTGGTCGCTGAGGGCCGGCGTCTTAGCTTGATTCTGGTGGGACGAGGAGTGTTCCTTCTTGAATCGTGCACGGTATATCCGAGATTTTTGGTGACGGGTGATTATTTCTCACTTGAGTTTCCTGGCCACTAAGCAATGTCATGAGTCCCCCTTTTTCACGCTTTGTATAGGTAACATTGCATCATTTTAAATGTGACGTCAGAGAAGGAACGGGGACGAAGTGATCACGGACCTGTGTGAATTTCCCAAATCCCGATCTAATCCCAAAGCTTTCGACTCAGTTCCTTCTTCGTAGAGGAAACCTCAAACAGCATGACTTTCCAAACCCCGCAAAAAATAGGATTGCAATCAGCTGAAGCAGAACACTCGCCGTGAAATCGGCAGCATATCTGCTCTCATGCTCAAGCATGTTACCCACGGATTTCAAAGGGGGCTGCTGGAAATGAAGCAAAAGCAAGGGGTAATCTTGGCCTAGCTCAGGAATTGCCAAAATTGTTGTGCTTATGTCTCCTCTTCTTCACCATCTAGGGGAGCGGCACCAGTTCGCGAACAGGGAGCCAGTTAGCGAACGAGGGTCACGAAATGCGATTTGGCCTTTTGTTACTCTAGTTTCACACTCCATCCCAAGCATTAATTAATCAATCAATCCATTTTCTGCAGATACCAAAAGCTGGAGCGTGTAACCCGAGAAACAAAGGGGCCAAAACGTATTTCAGGACCCTCGTTCGCTAACTGGCTCCCTGTTCGCTAACTGGTGCCGCTCCCCTATGAGAAACATTTTTAGCCGGCAGAAAACCTGAATTGATTTTACTCCATGAGAATGCTGATGCTGGTGCTTTGCTTGTTAGTCATTCTAAAAGATAACACAAAAATATGCACACAACGTTGGGCCCACGTTGGCTGCGAGTGGTGGAGCATGGGCCCACCTCGCAGTGGGCTGCCCATGTAGGCCCCACATCGGCGCTAGGGTGCCAGTCAGCTTTTGTCATGTCTCCGGATGAGACATCTATCTCAGTTATTTGAACGAAAAACCTCTCACAGATGATGCGTGATGGCGCCTATGTAGCTGCTATTTCAGTGTGATCTGGGTGTGACTCATTATTTAAGATCCCAGTGCCTTTCCCTCGGTAATTGATCTATTTCCACAGAGAACGTAATGAATGGCACTCGAATATCTTAAATCGTTTGTTTAAACATTTTAAGCAGTCGAAGGAGACTCCTGTTAATCGTGGAGGAATCATGGTTCATATCGAAGCTTGACAATGAGGTGAGGATGTAGGACGTCCGTTTCATTTGGTTGTGGAGGCTGCGTCTGGCTCCTCATCGGGAGTCAGTCGATTCCGTTGTAATATCACCCGAGAGTCTTACTGGACAAGCACTTCCAAAGGGGAAAAAATGGCCATAGCTAAAGCCATATGCGTGATAAATGAAATCACATATGGGAATCTGATCATATCAGTCTAGACTGTGATCTGCCCCGCGGTAAGGAAGTGAGGAACTGAATTTGCTCCATAGAGCATGAGAGGGTGAATTTTGCACTGAAATCTATACAGTAATACTTTCAGAGTCCTTGCTTGTGTGTGAGTCCGTCATTTATGCACAGCCATGCTTCTGATCCCAGTCCGACCAAACTTTGCATGGCTTTCTCATTTGGTCTGGGGATGGTAATGGGCTAGGTGGCGTTTCCAAATTTGGACGCACTGGGGTTCATTAGCGAGTTTGTTTGCCCGAAGGGTAAGTGTACTACAATTAGTACCTGCAGTGGAAGATCAGTTCCTATACTATCTTTGTCACCCGCCCATCATTGGGACATACTGTACATGTGCATTGGTAGGGGTAGTGCAGTACTAGAGATAGAGGAGGTATACCATGGGTATACCTCCTCTCGGCAATGAATTCAGAGTAAATAGCAACGCCTATACCGGCCCTATACTGGCCCGATAATAATTTAAATAATGGTCCAATATGAGTGCCAATACTGAGCCAAGATGTAAATTCCTTGGCAGTCGATCCAATATTGGGGTGCTACTAGGGGAGGTATGTCCCCCATAGAAAAAAAGAGTTTTTTTTCTTAATAACACCTCATTCGCTCGAATTAATCGAGGTACCCTTACGGAAATGTCCTATAGGAAACCTATAAATATTTCTTATAGGAAACCTATATACTTTCCTATAGGTTTTTGAAACACGAAAAACCTATAGGATTCTTTAGAATCCTATAGGATCCCTATAGGGTCTTATAGGTGTCCTGACCTTTAGGATTCGGGGAGGATATTTTGGGTTTCAAAACCTAGGCATTACGACGGAAAAGGCGACAGGGGTTAATGGCGCAGCACTTCGGTGTAAATAAAAAAAAAACGATTAGGGGTTTTTCCATGGTAGGGACACATGCATTATTAATACCAGTAATGCGGGGGTCTGCATAATTTATGGCCCTGCCGCACATGTTTATATTCCTAAAGGAATATATAGGAATCCTATAAGACATTTTCGTAAGGGTAGGAATGGAAGTAATTAATCTAAACTCAAACCACATAAATCCACATAAGCTATACCCTATGCATGCATTATGTATAGTTTATGTGTATTCCCGGGTCATTGACGTCGTTTCATGAATGGAAGACGGATAACGACCGCCGCGTAATATCACCTTATGGAAGACGGATGACGACGGCACTGCAATGGCCATCTTTCCGGAAGACTCCATCAGGTATTCCTTCCTATTGTCCTTCATCGACCGTGCTCTTGCTCGCTTCGCAATGACTCCACAATTACCTCTATATCGTTTTAGTCGAGAGGACATCACGAATGGCAGTGAATTTTGTCATGGACTAAGTCCTCCGACTCGGTCTGTGACCCGTCTTCGATCGGGAATCAATCAACCGACGCGAGTTTTTTTTTATATTATCACGGTTCCGCGCTTTCCTCTCAACTGGTGGTGGAAATCAGAGCACAATTGGTCCGAGTTATTTCGAGTCTGGATTCATTCTGGAGACATAAATGAGAAATAAAAGAGAGCGTGTACATAAAAGCGGCTCGAAACGTGTCGGCGACGTGCAGAATCGAACCAGAAGGAAACCAAAAGGAAATATCCGCGAACCTCTCGATCGCGATTCTAAGATCAACCAAGTACGTGAGCGTCTTTCAATCCGATGGCAGTCGGTGCAATTCATCGGTGCCAAGGTAACACACGTCCGATTGCTTAATGAAACAAGAGGGAAGGTCGGGAATGTCTCATCCCGGAGAAGTACGGGGAAGAAAGGTCGAAGGGAAATGCTCATCACCCGAGGGCGATAATTGTTACTTCAGATAAAGAAAACTGTAATTAGCTCGGGGCTCTCCTGACAATGTTTTTTTTTTAAATGGTAAATGTTAAAGGCATATTAGGTTCCACCGCCATGCAGTGGACAGTCACATTGTCCCCGCCCACCATGGTGAAACCGTCCCAACGCCAAGCCCGGCACAGCGGAAGACCCCGGTGAAGCTGACGTCGCGGTCACGGGAAGGTGTCTCATCGACGAAGGTGTCCCATGGGCAAAGGTGTCTCATCGGCGAAAGTGTCCCATCAACGAAGGTGCCACGACGGGCATGGGAATTCCGATCCGGCGGCACTTCTGGATCCCTCCCGTTTTCGTGTCGTTGCTGTTACTTTTACAGAGGAATTCGGGGACAGGGAGTGGCCATCGAATGAGAAGCAGCCTGCATTTTAATTAGGTTAGTCGATTCGGGAATTACTTAAGGTGCACCCGAAGCAGGAGCATTTACTGCCTAACACTTTGCATTTTCAGTCCTTTAATTTACAGTTTTTAAAGAAATCGTATTATATTTACAACCTATCTGAAGTGGGTAAGGGACAGAAGGAAAGGTGTTTCCAGGTGACAGCCGACCGGTTCGGTCTCATCAGGCTCCTAGCAAAGAATAGGGGGGAAACCCGATTCTCCAGATGATTCCGATCCCAGGGCACCTGCATTCGTCTCCTGGCGAAAGTTCTGCATTAAAATGCAAACATGACTTTGTGTCAAGTCTCTGGTCGTCAGTACGAAGTGGAGAGAGAGGTGGGAGAGAACTAATTGCACTCAGAAGCTTAATAACGAGAATTTCTTGACTGGGGTCATGGGTCAGAGGTCAGGCGTGACAGCTAGGTGAATATGCCCGTACCATGACTTACATTGGGCTGCTCACAGAGAGTTCTTCCCCCATATAGAGAGTGGGGCAAAAGTCATTGAACAATTGTTGAATATATGTTAATTTCTAAATTCATATTGACCGCGGTTTAAAAGAAAAACACAAATAACACGGGAAAAAGATCGTACAATATAAATTCAAAGACGTACCAGCTTCATCCAGCAGTATTACTCAGAAACAAAGATGACCAATTTAACAAAATAGCTATTTTCAGAATCCAATAACTATATAGTAACTTCCCCCCACCCCCCGTCCCCCGCATAGGACAGCCTTCCGGCCAGGTCACTCACCTCGGGCTCCGACTGAACTGTTACCGTGTTCGGCCACCCGCGGTTCCATGCGGCCACCCATGGTCCCGATGGAATGTAGGCCTTGGAAGGCTGACCATTATTTGCAACGGTCCTTTAATGAGGTAAATTCACGGTTTATAAACTTGTCCGAGGTGCATTCAAGGAGAAAACTAACAACGCCACTTGTTTAAAACCGGCGAATTCTTCGAGATGGCCTCCGCACTCTTCATTGATGAAACTGAAACTATGTAAATTGCAAATAAGAGTCTCCCGAGCAAAACGATCGGGGTCCTGCGGGACTAAGCGCCCGATGATTCCAGTCGCTGCTAAAGGTCCCTAATGTCTCGTGTCTGATGAAGTCCCTTTCACCGTGCTCGGTGTCGATCGTTCAAGCGTTCTTGCCAGGCCACGTGGTCTTATCCCCACTCCATTCCAAATAACTGGTTCTCGAACGCGATTAGTTGTAAGCGACAAAATGACCCCGATTATGGGCATGGTTTAGGTTTGTGGCCAATCTGTGGGGCTTTTAGCGTCGGAAAGCATTCATGGCAGTGGTACTGCTGGGGACCCGTGGGCCCTCAGGAGTCCCGGACCAAAGGGTGTGAGAATATTTATATTCCATTCGGAAGACGTCGACTTGGAACGAACGGTTGCGCAAACGGAAATAAAAATAGTTTGGTGTTTGCGCCGGCTTGCATGCCGAAAGGAGGCAACTGGCTCGTGGCGCGATGCATCCCCTGGATGAAATGGGTCAAAACTGGACCAAAACGAAGGCAGGAAGAAAACGTCGCTTCACATCCTTCAACAGGGTTTCCCCCTTTGAGATCGACGTCTCGGGCCTCCACGTCGTCCTCGACCGTGGATATCATATCAGCCGGTGAGTTGAGTCGCCCTAGACATCATACTGTCTGGTAAATTCCGTTTTGGCCGGGTTTTCTGAATCTTCCACGCTTGCTTTAGTTAGAAAATTCGCGTGTTTTGGTCATTTCGTGTCATCCTTTTCCAGACGGAAGAATTTCAGCATCGATATTGGTTGGGATTATTCATCCGCAGGAGGGTGATCTGGAGCCTCATCCTGGTCGTTTGTTTCGCATTGATGTTGGCTCAAAGCCTGGACCGTCTCTTCGCTTATACATCCGGACCCATCGCCGTTCGGTTGCAACTCATTCGAAACGAATCGCTCGTCTTTCCTGCCATTAGTATCTGCAACAGAATCGAGTAAGCCAGCAAATTTAATTCAATAAGCAATTGAAGTTTGAGTTGCGACTCGAATCACTGTCCACCTAGTGTCGAAGGAGACCGATTCGACGCAAAGCGAGTGCAGAACCTGTGGACGGCGGAATTCGGATCTTTGAAATACCCCGGATTGACGAGCGCAACCGAGACTTTGACCGCGAAGATCGGCGTCGAAAAGTTCTGGCAACTCGCGACCTACAACTTCTCAAGCGCCATCACCGCCGTACGACGCTTTCTGTATTTCCTCGGGGGCTGGAGTGACGTCACTAATTAGCGCTCTGATTTGTCCCTTCCCATCGCTACTTCTGAGGGGTCCGATGAGAACGTTCCCGTCTGCTTTAATCACATTCTCATTATCGCTTCTATCGTTTCGAATTCTCAAGACCAACCAACACTTTCCGAATCGAGATGCCGGCCTCGGAATGGCTGATACGTTTTTAAGATCTAATGCAACTCGGGCATGCGCTGTTTTATTTGGAAACGAAAAACTCTCACGAGAAGACAGAAGCGAAGGCAACTCCCTCTTCTTTAGAAAGCACATGATCAACTACCTCTGTCAGCCATCAAATAAGAGCATATGCATTTTTTTTTTCGAGTTGTCCTATCCCCGCTTCTACAAGTAACATCGCGTCCAATGAGGATTTCGCACCAGATGTTGCTCGAGACGTGAAAACGGCAAGTTTTTAAGAGTAGGACCATCACAACACCTCCATGATATAAAGGAAGTGGGCAGTCTATCCGCAGTGCAGTGGCCATTCTTGATGACGACCTCGATGCAGTGGCTGGACCAGTGTTTTTGCCGGAGTCGACAGCTAATGACCACACCCACTCATGGTTTATGTACGAGGTGCGTTGAGGAGAAACTGATGAATGGCACGGCTCCATCTTTCCAGAAGCAGTGTTGCATTGCTGAGCAATTTAATAGATGAGATTTTTCTGCCCCTAAGGGAAAATTTAACTAAGCATTTTAATGGCATTGAACCTTTTCTAGTACTTCCCTAGTACAGTTAGTAGAATCAACTGATTAGATATGGATAATTTTTCAAAAGAGGAGAAAGTGCTGATACCGAATATTTCTCCCTTGAAGGCGATAATGCTGACAGCATTGATGAGCAGTTGGAAAAGTCCGTGGCAGGTGTGACCTTCCAGCAAGCATAGTTCCAAGATGGGTACAGTTATTTCCAAGGGGACAGATCCCTGCTTCTCTCTTTAAAAAGTGATGAAAAAGCTAATTAAACTAAGTACACGGGAAAAAGGTAATTACATAACATAAAAATCTAATATCTTGATGATGAAAGATGCGTAGGAAAAACGTTGCTATTAAAGTAAGCAGTGCCTTACAGTGGATTACAATGCCACTATTAGAAAGATCAGGAAGCTGTGACAGAACAAGCCTCTTTGTTCCATTTCTTACCTCTCCTCGACCACTTGGGGAAAGCCCCTACACCCACGAAATCCGGTCGAGGCAACCACCTCGTCTCCATATAGTGGGCATGCCAATGCATACACTCTTAACTTGTTACTCTGAAAATGGAGTAATAAAATCTTGCAATTTGTTACTCTTGAATAGGAGTAACCTACGGAGGAACTCAGTGGAAAATTGCTAATAAATGGTTACAAATTTGGAATGATATTTTGTTTATGCATTGGTGTGTTCATGTAATAGGAAAGCAATCTTCTGAACTCAATCAACATCTCCGGGGGCAAAATTTCCAATGAATTGGATGGTGATTTTGATGTTACTCATGATGCAACAATTCTCGTAAATGTTGATAAAGTTCAGGATATAATATTCATTTTAATGAACAATCCAGGACACAGAACACATTTTTATTCAAAGTTTGTAACATTGTATATGCAATTTTCCACTATGTTATTCCGTAGGTTACTCCTATTCAAGAGTAAAAAAATTACAAGATTATTTAAAACTCCATTTTCAGAGTAACATAGCTAAGAGTGCACTTTCCACGTACCCGAGATGGGATGGAAGGGTGTGCAAGAATGGGCTGGGGCAAGCGACCGGAATCGGATGTCTTCTTTCTTTCAAAAGAAATCCAACTCACTCGATGGGGACTCTTCAGTGTTTCCTAGGTCGAGGAACGGTGTGCCAGGATGTAGGAAGGTTTGCGGAAGTCTACACTGTTACCGGGAAATGTTTCATGTACCGAGGGAACGACATCACGCTCCCCGGAATCTACAATGGACTCAATCTCAGCATGGGTCTGTTTCAATCTCGTTCTTCTTTCGAGGAATCATTAGACATTTCATGACAACGACCTGATGTGTCACACTGAAGTTCACCCGGACAAGGAAGCGAATCCCGACCAAGTGGATGGAAACAAAGGGACGGTAAAATATGAAATATGGAAAGCGGTGACTCACGAGAGGCAGGAAGTACCTATTTTGCTCGCCCTTAGTCAAGGCCAAGAAATTGTGAAGAACCTGGACTTGCGCATTGGAGTCTCACTCCGAAACGTAAGGGATCTCCCCTAAACTAAACAAGCAATAATGAACTGACGGGGAACACCGTGATTTAAAAGAAACCACGCCAGAAGGCTTTATTTTCGTGCAAGCCGCTGAGAATAAAATTTCGCGGATTTGTCTTCAACATCAGAAAGATAAATAAATTTCATACTAACCTGCCAAATGTCACAACATGATAAAAAATTGCAGTGTCGACAGCATCAGCTAATATTGCTGTTCAAAATACTTCCCTCTTCAAGAGATGCATTCGATATTTCTTCGCACTCTAGATTGAGTAAGCTCGATTTAAGTAAGTAATTATTTCATTGAAGCTTCTTTACATAGCCGCATAAATTAGAAACATTAAGTGTATACTGCCACAGCGTTAAGTTGAAATATATGGGTAATAAACTGGGCTAAATCATTCCAGTAGAAGTTCTGGAAGAGCAAAATGTAGAGTCCCATGCAGCCCTCTTCGTCTCTAATCCTTCCTGCTTTCTTCAAGTTTAGGGGGAGGTATTTTAGCCGTGCATCTTGATGCAGCAGGAAATCGTGTGAACCTCAGTCTCCTTTTCTTTGCGTAAGCGGCAAATGTATAGCGGGTTTTCGTTTAGTCTTTGCAGGGTTTTCCATTTCCAGCTTTCAGATCTTAAATAGGCTGGCTGCATCCTGACGATCCTGGTTGGGGAGCATCGAACGTTGTCCATTTGCTGAAAGCCCCCCTCCATTTGGCAATATGATTCCAATGATGTTCGACGTGTAGATAGTTGGACTTGGGCATCCATATCCCTTGCTCTTGGTCTAAAGGCATGGAAGCACCATTCTCTTTCCGGTCCGTGTTTCCATGCATGCGTGAAACCTGTCTCTCGTAAGTAGAGTTCTCGTTTCCGCCCTCTTGTTTTTCCTCCTCATCGCCTCACCGTCCTATGAGGTCTTCAGATTTTTCTCCTCCATTGTTACATTTTCGGATACATCATCGCTCCGATATAAGGCCCCATCAATATGAAGGCGGTCTTCCAATGGCTTCACCTGCCTGCCCTCTTCTCGCGCTGCGAGCGAAGTCAGAGTCTTGCGTCATCCACAAACCCAGATTCTTCTCGGAGAATCTTGCCTTCTTACCTCTGAGGAACCGCGACTCATCTTGAAGAATCCTTACTCCCAACAGTACTGATCTTCTTCCGTCTATCTGCTTTCTCCCGATTCGGAAGCACCACTCCAGATCCACTTGATCTTTGATCTCCAATTCGCTCTTGAGGAAATCTATTATTTTCAGTTTCAGACCATCTGCCGATTCATCCTTCTCCTCTTGGAAGCCACGAAGCAGAATATCACTCCTACTAAGTTGTACTTCTATCCTGTCGAGGCGTTTTTTGCATGTCCATGAATTCCTTCCTGACTTCTTCTTGCTTTGGTCACTCTCTCTCTACTGAACCCACATTTCCCTTTGACTGATTTAGTCCATGCTCGAGGTCGTCTTGTCTGCACTCCATTTCAGCTAGTCTATCGTCCATCTTTCCATCTACTTCCCCCAACTCCGTCATCATATCCTCTTGGTGTTTCTTCATTTCTGCTTGCAGTCCTTTCATCTCCTTCATCGCCTCCACCAGCAGATTTTCTGCGCTTTCTTCGATGATTTCATGCTGCTATTCCAACTTCTTCAGCACGGTCTTCCATGTTTCTCCGTTAGAAAACGGCGATTTGGATGGAGTAGGATAGATGTCGCCTCAACACGTTTGCGATGCTTCAGAGCATGTAGACACAATTGAGTCCTAATCGTATGTATGTGCTTGAGGAGAAGGCGCCAACCCAGTCGAAATGGTTACACTCTCCCTGGCAGGTCCTTTCACAGGGAAATGACACAAGAGCCGCTCCGGGATACTCCAATACCAAAGTTCGGAGTTGGAAACCTGGCTAAATCTGGCTCAATCTGGCCAACCAGGAGCTCACTCAACACCATGTATTCATGCGCAGCGCCATGACAATCCTCCAATTTTAGTAAATGCCATCTATTTTAATATTATGCAGATGTTGACTCAATAAGTCGACTGAGTCATTTTTATTCGAATGGACCAGATGTTGCGAATTATATAACTTTGGCGTCAGAGCGGGCTGGCGGCTAGTTTCAAGTAGTTGAAGCAGGAAAGGATTCCCAAGCTATTCCCCTTTAGTTCCTTACGTTTGCTACTCCCAATATACCTGTATTTGGTTTCCCAGATGAGACTGAACATAGTTTTCTTAACCTAACCAATGGCATTAGAATGACAAAGCCTTGTATGCCTTGTGCCTTAGCCTAGTGTGGCAGATGTAGGGGTCAGAACGGCCCAATTCTCTGCGTTCCGTCGGTTATGGGGCACTGTGGATGCATAGTAGGTCGCCTTTACAATAATTACACCAACAGCACTAGTCTCGGTACTGCATGTATTCACAAAAATGACTTTTGGAGGAATATGAGGATATTGATGTGACATTATAGGAGGGATCACTTGAAAGTTCTCTTTTTTTTCGAGCAGTATCGAGTTCTGAGAAGAGGTAGTAACCCATGCGAAACGGATCCCGGTTACGTTCTCTCAAATTGCGAGCGGGCTTGCTACGAAGAGGCACTCATTGCCAGAATTGGTTGCAGGTGAGAAATGCCATTTAATGTCGCTGGTCAGTTTAAGAGGATATGAGACGCACAACGTATTAGTGTACCATTTCATTTGTTTGGAAATAGTAAAACATGGATATAAACTAAGTTTGGATCCTTCATTCACGATCTTCCTTTGACCATTTTGTCTTTGACTATTTTGTCTCATGATGTGGAGTCGGGTGATTCCTTGTTTCTCTAGAAATCGTTGTCACTAGTCTTTCCTCCATAAGTCACTTTTTATAGCTCATCTTTACAAATCATTTTGCTGGTTAGAAGAAACATGGAGAAAAACGCATCTCCAGGGAATGTTTCGCAAAAGTAGGAATTTTCCTGAAAACTAAAAAGTGTTTGTGCACCAAACTTAGAGTTTCTATCCAAACTTCTCGTTTTGCTGCTATGAAATAAGTACTAGGGAAGACCATCCCGCGAAAATTGAGCCCGCAGGGGATGTATCTTAAAATCCGAAATAGCGCCACCAAGAACTTATTGTGTGCAGAATTCAATCTGTCTACACCTGCCCATTTCGATTGAGCGAAACAAATCCCCAGAAAAATCTCCCCCTCCTAAAAAAAAATAAACTGAGAGGGGACATTTCCCCATATTTGAATTTTTCTGAACAATAACATACTTAACAATTTTCAACTTCCTGTACTGTCCGATTCGCCGGAGGGAAAAAATGGGAAAAGTCCTCTAAAAAAAAGTTCCTGGGGGGGGGGGGGGGGGGGATGAACGTATCCGAAAGGAATGACTTTTTCCGAACGCAGCGATCGAACGGGTACTACCTATATTATACCAAGTCTTGGCTTCCTACCATGACTAGAACCTCAGTAGCACACCCACGTTGGGCCAACGTTGGACCTATGCTGGAATTCCACATTTTCGAAGGGAAGCAACGTTGGTCCCTTGTAGGCTTGTCCCGCGGCTCCACGTTGGGCCAACGTCACAGGCTGATGCGCAGCATGATATTCACGCGATTAAGAGAGGTTTCGATTGAGATTCTATATTTGCACCCCTTACGAAAATGTCTTATAGGATTCCTATATATTCCTATAAGAATCCTATAGGAACCTAAAGGAATTCTATAGGAA
>CAJPEV010003166.1:15224-33973 GCA_905338385.1 Darwinula stevensoni | reverse complement strand
TCCAGCGGTAAACGTGAGCCTTAGAGGCTTACAATTGGGGTTCGGCCTCGAACAGGTCCTCGTTCGAGTGGAACTGCCGGGTTCGGTCGAGCTTGTTGGGGGTTAGTGATATGCCGTGTCTTGCGAGCGAGGCCCCAGGCCCGTGCCGAATCGGGCATTGGCCGATTTCGATGAATGCGATTGGGGGGGAAGGGGGGGGGGGGGGGGGGGGGAATGGACTCGAAAGAAACAAATTTCTGAGGTCTTCGCGATTTCTCGTCAGTCGTGATGCGTTTTTCGCACCCGAAAGAGAAACGGCGTGCGTCTTCGGGTTTTCCCTCGTTCAATTCGCTTAATGTTTGCTTAATGTTTACCATTAGTGCAGGAGCAGCTTAATAGTTCTCAGGTTCTCGTTGCCTCGAGCTTTTCCTTTGTCTCGTCGGCTTGCTGGGTCAGATTATTTTATCTCCTGGATTTCTGTTGAGGCGAGTTTGGCTTCTTTTGCCGCTCGCGTTTTTGTTGTGTGAAAGTGTTCGTGTTCCTTCGGGAGGCGGCGAATGTGATCGTCGGTTCGATAGCGATCCCGAGTTAATATTCGAAGAAGACGAAGATGCGTGGAATGATGGAAGTATAGTATAGTATAGTATAGTATGATGTAATGTTATAATATTATGATATAATAAGTTTTATACCCGTTTATGGAAATGATTGGAAGAGGTTTCACCGTTTTCATTTGGTTGTGAAGAATTATTAATGGATTTGACTGTTCGCTACTGGAGTCTGTTGAATGGTTCAATTGTGCTCTGTGTTGTTTTCCCGGAATTCCTGTTCGCGGGACTCATGAGATTGCCTCGGAGAAAATGACTGGGTGGCCTTCCAGTATAATTTCCCGATTTTTATTTGTTTTTTTTTTTTCGTGGGCGCCTTTCAATGATAGTATCTCGCGATCTCGAAGGTTACACGTTACCCGTCTCGCGTCGACTCACGGATACGCGTGTATTCACTTGACCTTCTTATCACCTGGTCCGTGATGCGATGACTCACGCGCACTTCACGTCACGAAACGGGTGATGCCGCCATTCATGGCGCGTTCATTACGATAAGACGCGAGGTGGTCGCAGTACAAATAGAGGGTGCGAGGTGGAGCTGCAGATACGGAGAAGGAGGGCGTCGGAGACGGAGGGCCCGATGAGGACTCGGTAGGAGGGGGAGAGGCTCCCGCGTGTGCCACCTACCAATCAGATCCCTGCGCTTCTTTCACGAGTCACGACCATCTCGGCAGTCGGCGCTCCTCGGGTTATGAACCTCCCGTCTTGCTCCTATTCGCGATAGCCTAGAACCCTAGGTCTAGACTTCCTAGGAGCCTCATTCATGTTGTCGCGCTACGCGAAGGTGTAGATCAAGGACTATCATAGCTTAGCCTACGCCATCGTGTCATTGTCTTGGTGCTCAACGAACCTGTCATGCCTTGAAGCATTGAAGAACGACGTTCTGGGCCTGTGTTATGCCTGGTGTAACCGTTAGTCTGCGGATAGTCCTAATCCTAGTCCTTTAGGTACAGAGTTGCTACAGGTTTTTGACCATTTTAAAGCCAGCAGTTTTTACTGGTTATCACCACAGGCGTAGGTAGACTCAGATAGCTAAAAGCTAATTTGACCACAAAAGATAGATTTGAACTGCTCAACGTATTTTCTCAAAGGGTTTCAAGCACGTTTAGGCCCATTTAACCAAATCAGTTATTCCTTTCATTACGATTTCGTTAGTTTTATTTATTCTCAGTAGAAATTTATTTGAATAGCTGTGACAAATATTTAGAAGCCAAAATGAAATTGCCACAGAAGCATGCTTTGCCAAGCAATTTCGGAGGCAAGATCAGTGGAGACAAAGAAACACAGTTCAGCAGTCGTTAGGTCTAAATGCCTAGACTGTAATAACCTGGAATCAGACACAGAATAGACTACACTGGCTTTCCTTGTGATTATAGCTCCTTGAGCACTACCTTGCATTTCACTAGGGTTACATGGGATCCCTCAATTAACCAGATTAAAGTTTGACATTCTGGCTTAAAGTGAACCGTTATAAATGGACAGGATGCTAGTTTAGGCAAGGTCGATTGGTTCCCCAGACAAGTATAGCCAAAGTTGGCCCATAGTGTTTTGCTAAAATCCTGATAGGATTATGAGCTAATCTAAATAAATTGTTCACCATGTAGCTTTATTTCTCATGAGAAAGCTTTAAACAAAACTTTAATAGCTTTATACCTATGTCACAGGCAGAACACAAGACATTATTATAAGAGCTACAATAGGGTGTAGCCACTTGCTGTTTAAAAGTGATGAGCCATGAAGGTGAACAGGGTCCATGTGATGCTAGCAGCACTAGCAACTCAGACACAACTCTGGCAGCTGTTGAGAGTGACAAGCCTCGAGTCTGGCAACCATGGAATTTTCAAGGTATGGTACTGGTTTGGGAAGTGCTCATGAGCCTATGCTTAGGCCAACTGTACATTGTCTACTACCATCCATAGGGATTTTGAACAAGATGGCTAGGTTTATGACCAAATATTTGAACTATTTGTTGGACTTCTTTGGATCTGAAAGTTTAATCCTGGGTATGTTTTTAGCCCTAAGTACAGTTTGATACTTTGGAAACGCTGGAGGTCAGCAGAGGAAATGCATAGTCAGTGTCTTGCTTTTTTTTTCAATTCAGTTTGATGACTTGTGGAAGTTATGAACTGAATGTAGCTATTATATGGTAATTGTTCTGTTATCCCACAATGGTTAGTGGACTGTAAAGGAATAATAAGATGTCTTTGACCTTTTTGTTCCAAAACAGGAGAACCAATCATAAGTAGGCCTGTCAAGAAGATAAAAACTTTTTCCTCTGACATGTTTTAAGGATATAAGCTTATAGACTTAGGAATGTGTAGAATCTTCCATTTGGAGTCAGGTTATTTTTCATTAATGAATCCTTCCCTCTGGACTGCCATGAGAGCAGTATGCACTTAATGAAGGGTTGATTCCATCTGATGCATGCAGGAGAAGCATGATATCAGCTTTTATGGCCTATTATGATGACTAGTTACCTGAACTCATGACAATGAAGCAGGAGAGCTGCTTTTATCTATTAATCTGCTAAAATAACTTTTATTGAAGCCCATTTCTAGTAGTTCCTGTTGCAGGAGAACCTTTCTTGCATACTGGCATAGATTGGGTTTCAACATTCTTATGTTTAGTGTGACAGATTATCCTTGTGAATACCTGTTTTCCAAGCTCTATAAATGGTCACTCCTGTCATTCTTGGGGGATTTTCTTGTGAACAGGAAGGAAAGTTGAACTTAATAAGAGAAATAGGCAAAGGTCAATGCCAATTAATCAAAATATCTCCAGTTTCTGGTTCAACTTCTTATAAGTATCATGTCTTTTGAATCAAACCACCAACTGTTCCCGTTGTCAGAGTGATTATTTCCAGCTTTCTATCGAGATCCTGTTTTGTACTTCATCTGCGTAGGCACACAATATGACTGAGGAACAGAGGATATGTAATCAGGAGTTAAGCCGTTTGTACAAGCCTGGAACATATCCTAAGTGACTAGGCATTCTTTTGAATACAATTGTAGAAAGCATCTATGAGACAGATTTGTTGTAGTGTGTTAAAAGTAATCTGATGGTATTTCTTGTCATAACAACTCCACTTCTCTGTAAAATGTGAACATTTGTTGTAGAAACTGGTACATTTTGTTCTACAAAATGTCAAATGGCTTTAACTGAGCATTTTCAGCATTAAAAGAATCCAATATCAATTGAATGGTGAACATACATAACATGTAGATAATTTGTTTCTTTCAGAAAAGAAAGAGGGTCAGACTGAAGAGAGGAAGGATTTACCTAGCAGAATCTGGAAAGTAAGAAGAATGCAGGAGCGACAGTTGGAGCCACTTGGTCCTGGGAGAAGTGGAGTTCATCATCATATCCCACCTGCTTCCAGGTAAGGGTCAAATAGCCCTTTATATTGTTTTTTTATTGAAGAAGGATCTGGGTCAGGTGAATCTGTATCAATGGCATTGTTACACATTTACTTCGCCTGTGTAAGACTTCATAATTGAGTAAAAATACATTGAAGCTTGAGTTTTGTCAAGATTTGACAAAACTCAAACCTCTGACCTGCATAAGATTTAGAGAGCCTATTGTAAGAAGGTACTATGTTATGAACATGTGTTCTTGGGAATTTGACAGGTGTTATGGAGAGTATTATTGAACTAAATACACAGATGACTCTTAAGATTGCTTGACAACATGGCACATATCTTTCATGAGAAATGTTCCTCTGTGGATGTAGATCTAAAAAATGAAAGATAGTGTTACTCATGGCTTATGGTAGTAATGTTTATTTGATGAGAATGCAACCTTGTGCTTTTTCACATTTGCTCCTTTTATTCACAAGAACAACAGACTGTTTTACCAAAGGAAGAAAATAATTCAACTTAACACTGGCTTTAACCTTAATGCTCAGGAATGGGCTATTTCAGGATATCTTGGAATGAAGGAATGACTATTATTTTACCATAGGGAAAGGGGCTTCCGTCACTCACATGGGAGTTATTCAAGCATTCCATCTGTGAGTGAAGATGGACCATTGGACATGAGAGTAAAGCAGCGAGTGAGTGAGGATGAGGATGTCAGTACAAGTAACCGGAACAGCAGTGACGAGTGTGTGGAAACGAGTGCAGTGGACCGTCCATCGGTGATCATGACTTGTGCATCCTCTCGGAAGAGCATGAGCCCTCCTCAGTATCATGACCACCACCACCACCTATCCTCGTGTTCTTCCTCCGAGGAAGATGCCAGTGAATCTGTCGGAGGAATGCGAATCTCATCCTCCGACACAATGACACCTCCTCCTCCCCCTCCTCCTCCCAAACGCGAGGTCTTCACTTCCAGTGAGTTTTTGTTCATTTTACATCAGATTCTTTGTTGTCTGCTGTATATCCATGCAGTTGTATTGAGATGATATGCTGCTGTTTACTGCTGTGGCACCTTCTTGTAGTATTTGCATTGACCATGGGATGAAGTCATTTTTCTTGGATGCCTTGTACAACTATAATCACCACATAGACAACATAATGGCACCCAAAATATATGAAGTGACAGAATTTCATGAAATATATATATTTCTCTCTGCCAGTAGGTCCAAAGAAAGTAATGGTCATGAGATCCTACTGATTATTTTCTTTACCACAGATTGCATGTAGACTCATTCTGAAGCCATTGTAAGGCCTGTAGAGATTATGAGCCAATGAATTTGAGAAGCACATTTACAATTAATGTAGTCATATACATGATTGTCATTCGAGCTTTTCGACATTCGACAAAACTGGAATTCTTGCGAAATGGTTATTCCTTATAATAATAATAATGACCTTAGTTCCCATGAGTGCAGGTGTCGTGATTAGTTCAAACTAGAAAATTTGACTTTTTCTCATACTGGAAACATGCACCTTGAAAGGAAGAACGAACTGGCCTGAACTACGCCAAAAGGGCGGCCTCCGATTACATATATATTTGAGCCTGCCCATGAATTTCGCCCCTGCTCCCGCATTGAAACCTTTCCACGCGGAGTCCAGACTAGGGCTGGCAGGTTTCCGGTTTTTCGAGCGTGCGCACGCCTGGTGCTTTGGCTGCTAATTCTTCCGGTTTCAGCTTGAGAGGAAATGCACCTTCCGCTGCATTCCCTTGGTGCCGGAAACGTACATCCCAGAACCGGTAATGTTTTATGGCAGAACATAAAAACAGTATTAGCAGCACGATCTCGCCTGTCCGCTGTAGATTAACATGAGCAAAATGGAACGAGTCATGCCATGATGGGGGGGGGGGGGGGGGGGGGGGGGGAAGAAAGTATTATTCCCTCTCACTTTTCTGCCCTAGTGACCAACACTCAATTAGGAGAGGGGGGGAGAGGGAGAAGAAAGAGCAAAGAGGGATTCGTATCAGTCCTTCGCGACTGTGGAGGGAGAAATGGGATGGGAGGGAAGGAACGACCTCGCCGGGGGCGAAGGGTGGTTCGCAGTGTTGCCGGATCCTCTTCTCTCAAGTCTCTTCATTCCCTACCCCCGCTGGTCAGGAAGTGGGTTATCATGGGTTATTCTGTCACGCGACCTTTTCCCTCCCTCTCATTTTGCATCGATCTCCTCGTCATGCAATTCTCCCTCCTTTGTCTGTTTCCCTTTCCTATGGCTTTCTCGAGCCTCAACTGCAATGCCACTGCGCACCACTGGAAGAGGGGGGGGGGTTGAGGGTTTGTTTTCTTTGCCTGAGGATGAGGGGCGGCCTTTCAGCCTTTATTGCTGTTGATCCGGATGACTTGAGAGAGGGAACTACAGGTGCATGGCCCCTGTTTACGATCGGGAAATTTTCCATACAGACCTTTGATGTGCCCTGCATATTCACATTGCGTGTACCTTCCGGGCGTCTCCCTGTCAACCCATCACATCGGATCTGGTTTATGGAAGCACCACCACATCGCGATGCTGGGGAGATATTTTTCTGATTTTACTTGATAAAAGTCTGACTAAGATATTGGGAAGTCATATTTATGAGAATGAAAAATATTAGGGCAGTACCGATGCATCGGCCACCGCCGGTGTGGCACCATTGGGTTCAAAGCCATCTGTAGGCTGGCGATGCCGATACCCGAACATGCCAAGCGAAGAAAAAGAAGAAACTCTTGAACGAAGCTCGGTAAATGATTTTCAAAATCAGTGGGGAAAAAGTAGGAGTGTCAATGCATTCATCGATTTGTTGCTGCCATTGTTATAGTTGGATGCATCGACGGCTCTATTAGCCATCGTGATGTCACACGGTGCATTGGTGAATTATCTATAGTTCAGGTTGATACACTGACGGTTTAAAAACAGCCACCGTGAAGCCGTACGAAAAAAGTATAATGAATTCTTATTAGGCCTGATGTAGTTATGCGCTTTTTCTCTACATGTCACAGTCGGCACTGACCGATGGGTGTGAGATCGGCCATTGTGGACATCGGTGTGACAGGTACACCTAAAAATATTTGATGCCCATAGTTCGAAAGAAATTCTTCAGCAGATTTATTGATTTTAACTGGCAGTCATTCGGTTGTATGCATCAGGGAATGCTGGAATTCACCGTGTCCGTTAATGACGTAGGCTTATCGTGTTGCATTTAGAGCAGGGGCGCACAATTAAAAAAAACATGGAGGGCCATTTACGTTTTTTACTAACATACAGCGGGCCGTACGGCCGTCGGACCACCCACCTTCTGCTAGTCTGGTTAACCATAGCTTTTGCGAATTGGGCAGGAGCCATAGTAGCATTTACTGCGCCACCAGTCATGGCGGGCCGCGGGCAAGGTTTTCGCGGGCCGTATGTTGTGCACCCTTGAATTAGAGCATTGTTTTATGTCATGTTAAGAAATAATCATGCATCACACAGTGAGTTTTCATTATGAAGCATTGCATGAAGAGCATTTATCAGGAAGGATCCTGGGGTGACACCTCAGCTGAGGTGTTTTTTAATCAAGTAAAAAATTTTTTTTTGTATTCAGGATTTTGTATGTCTTCTAGACATGCAAATTCTTGTATGTGTGATTCTGCTACTTGCACACTAATAGTCTTAATGTCAGGTATTCATGCCCTGCTGAAAAAAACTAAGAATTAAAATGCTGCAGTGATGTGGAATTTTCTGTAGCTATGCTAATTTTTAAGGCTTACTAAAAGTCATGCGATTCAGATACTTTGTAGGCTTACATTCCTGGCTGGCAAACAAGTCAGGAATTTTAACTAGTATAAAGCGGTCTCACAGGTTTCTTGTCTTTCTTACATGGCATTTCTTTGTTTTACAGTTGAAGGAGGGAGTGAGTGCTGTGATCCAGTGATAGATGAGCATTTCCGTCGCTCCTTGGGTTCTAAATACCAACATGTATTCTCTTCCCACAAAAAGGGAAATTCATCATCCTCCTCCTCCTCTCCAGTGGTTTCTTCCACATCGGGGGACTTTGGTAAGACTCTCCTCCTTTTAAAATTGCTTTGGAAGTTTTCTTTGGAAGATTCCACTTGTACTGTCTTCCCTCCCCTCAACTACTTGAGTGTGTTGCTGTTTGCTGGTAGACATGGAACTGTTTAGTTATCTATTAATTGAAACATTTTTAGTAAGATATGTAATCCAGAGTACTGAGGACTAATTCACAATAGAGTTCTTTGAATTTACAGGCAGTTTGTAAATTTATAGATTCTGATAAGTCAAAATATTAATTGGTTGTGAATTTTCAGATCAATGAATTCACTACTAACTTGGAAATGGGGCACAAATTGCATATGACAAGTCTTCTCAGACATTTATTTATCTATCTCCTTTACCCTAATTCTTGGTCTGAGACCAAGAATTTGCCTTTTTTAACTGCAAATGCTAGTGAATTGTGAATTGAGTTTTGAGAACGAGAGCAAAACTTGTGAGTGGCAAAAGAAATTAACATTCCCAACCAGATGAAGGAAATGTCATTTGTAGCCCTGTCTGCTGCCAGATGACAATGCTGTCAAAATAGAATTATGATGCCTTGAATCATGTGTAGGAGTAACTTTGCATACCCAATAAATTGAAATTAATGCCAAAGGAAGTTCTTCACATCCAGCATTTACCATGGCCATCATATTGCAAAAATCAATCTCAGAGAAAGGCAGTTTCATTTGGAATCAGATAAGTATGCTACTGATACACTTATGTGCACCTTTATGGGTGCCACATGTATCTTATGGTTATACTGATGTGACAGTCAGTGGTCTTAATGCTAGATTATGTTACAGGTATGTTGGTATTGTTTGGCTGGATGCGAGGAGATGAATGAAATGTTCAATGCCTCTTTCTTCCTTGCAGTTGATGATCACTTCGCAAAGGCACTTGGGGAGACATGGTTACGTCTACAGGAGCAAGGGAAGGAGCAACCAACAACGACTACAAGAACCTCTCCTGAACTCCTTATTACTTGATTGAGATTCCGTCCGTTTCCCTCTCCCTTCGTATCTGTTCTGGAGAAGGGCATACTGATTCCGATCATGGCAGTGATGACAGTTGTCTTGGCAATGTCATTTTTGTCTGCAACCAAAGAGATTATCCCTTTAATTATGGTGGTCATTTATATTGGCATATTGTTGGTTTTTATTTTTGCTCCTTGTCACATTTTTAATGATCCTTTGCTTGTTACATGCTGTTTGGAGAATTGCGCAATCTCACACTACACATATGGTGACTTTGTACAAATTTATACGTTTTATTTTGTTCTCATCAACGATTGTAATTATTTTCCCCCCTTCTGTGAGGCTTTCTTTCCATGATTGAAATTAAAGTGTTGTTTTTTGATATGAATGATACAAGAACCTCTTTTCTTTATAATTTACCTAAGTATTCCCATCTTGGCATTCTCATACTGTTTTTTAGTTTTAAAATGAGAATGATTCTGTTAGTGTAGTGTGAACTAGGATGCGAATTAAGAAAACCTAGTGTCTCGTGGTGAAGGCTCATCAGAAGAGGAAATCCTGCAGCTCACTCATTTAAATTAAGAGATAACCCATCTTAGACATGTATACTTTGTGCTACATTTAGTGTTATGGGATATTGCTAATGGTGGTGCATCTTTGAAATGATGCATAGAGAAATTATGACAGGGTGTAACATTTACCAAGTGTCAAATTGATCAGATTCAATTTTTGCCTTCATGAAATTGTCATCCATGAAATACTGGGCAGTACTTGATTGGAGGTGGTGACAGAGAAAAATTGAAAAATTCATTCCATTTGGTTCTTCATTGCTCCTCAGTTAATGATGCTTTTGATATATTTAACAGCTGATAGCTCTCCAGAAGACTGGTGAGCCATGCCATGTAACTCCAAATAGCTCCTTGACAAGCATCAGAATTCGCCTCATCTTGGAGGTCCTGCACTTCATCATCAACGAGGATGAGAAAAACACTTAGAAGATGCAATGCTTTTTCTTGCCACTTAAAAAAAAAAATTTTTACTCAGTCTTTCATAATTCATTCCATGGATTCCTCTTACAAACTGGTTTAGTCCTGGAATGGTAGGAAGCAGTTGAAACCATGATGTTTCAGGCAAAGTTCAACTAACATCCTAGAAATTTTTTCTTACATGTTGAAGTTGGTGGGACACCCCCTTTCAAATAATCTTGCTTAGAATTGTCATTTGAGGGTGACTAAGGTGCTCATAGTACTCCTATGAAGTATTTAGCTGACCAAAAAAACTCCCAAATTAGCACTTTTAAGGTTCAATCTGCGGGCATCACTAGCCCTGTAATCCCTGGTGATGAATGAGCATGGAAAAATTGAGAGGATCTTCTCAAACCATAGGAAAATTCCTTCTGAGAAAGGAAAACCACCCTGTCAACAGGAAATGTTTATATGTATTTGTTCTTTGTCCATGATACAGACAAGTGCTGGAGATGTTCCATATAATCTTTACACCCAGAAAATTCACATGTTTACACTGCCAATGCTCTATGCTCAACTATCTCAAATAATTCAAATTTTTGTATGCAGTAGGATTCAACAATTACAGTCTCTACGTCCAAATTAGAATGAATCAAATCAGTACATGCATATTGGCACCTCTGATAATGGAATGATAATACTGATATGAGTGATAATATTTTTGCACTTATTGCAAAGACCTCATGCGATTCAGATGCAGAAAATACAGTACAGGATATGATCCAAAAGACATTGAAGGTTGAGTTCATAATGAATGAGTCCTGAAATTCTCATGAGTGGATTCTTATTTAAAATGGCATCTGAAGGAAAGAGGAACTTTCAATTAATATATTCCTGTAAATTGACTAGAAATATAAATGAAGAATCATGTCAAAACACTTGATTGTTGTAATTATTTTGGCAATCAATAGGAAAGAAGGAAAAGGAATGATATGGGATACTTTAGATCCATATTATCCCATCAAGGTCTTCACAGATCACAGATGTAGCAAATCCTGGTATGGTAGAAAGTCATGAGGATGCAGCATCCTCAACAGAACCCCTGAGATCGTCATGATCCTCGGTTTCATCGTCATCAGTATCGTCCATCACCCAAACCTGCTTGAAAGTTCAAAACAGTCATTCCCTCAACTTCTTTCAAATGAGATGGAAAATTATGGCAATGGAATTTCAAGTGCTTTGTATTTGAAGACTTATATGAAACAAGTCTCCTTTGCAAGAAGTAGTGAACTATATACGATATACAGATACAAAATACTTCAGCAGAAATGTTTAAATAACAAAAAAGATAATTTCATATTTCAAATAATTTATACCTCAAACACTACCCAACGAAAGAATGAGCACAATCACATTTCTCCATGAATGAATATACTCTCTTTCCAGTGACATGGTTAAAAATGGATTCAAATAGATACATCATTGCTCATTTAAAAAAATACCCTAGATTTCATAATTATTATGTTTCAACCAATAAAGAATCTTAAGGGCTTTTTCATTCTAAGAGTTGAAAAGAAATTTTTATGATTTCACTGATAGTGACTGGCTTTTGGACTGCTAACCAATGAAATATCCACTGTTACAGTCTATGTACACTATCTGAAAGATGTCTCTACCATATAGGAATCAGAGAGAAATCATGAAAAGCTATAGAGGGGAGGGCAAGGAGAGTGGTGTAGGCCTACCTCAGCATCAAAGCTCTCTTCCTGGAGCTTCTTAAGGCCAGTCAATTCTTCCAGGTATGCAGACGACTCAAACACTTTCAACAGGAACTCAAGGCCTTCACTTTTGTAAGCCTCAATGACCTGGGCAAGAGAGCTCATAGATCAGGGTCATGGACAGACGAGTGGATGGGGGAGATCTGTACTGGTACCTTTTCTGAACAGGCTGTGCATTGTGAGAAGGCAGGAGTGGCAGGACCAAGTTGGTGCCAGGCAGAAAGGAAGCCCCGAATCATGTGAGGCACTTTTCCCAAGACACAATCGGCCTCTCTTTCATTTCCCACGTCTTCTTCCCCAAACTTCTCTAATGATATACCAGGAGCTCCACCCCTGTAAGAACACCCTTTTGCATGATGTTGCTCACAGCAAACCTATCCTTATCAAGCTAAATAAGGGTGACTGAGAAGAGGAAATTTATTCTGTGACACTTTCAAACCTTCAATATTAATATCTCCATCACTCTTGCTTTTCAAAACATGAAAAAACATGAGACTGAAGAGAGAAAGGAGTCAGACTCGATGTCCATTCTCAGTCACCCTGTGGGAGACTGCACATAGAGCAATGTCCACTGCATAAAAAAATGGAAAAACAAGGCAAGAAATAACCAATTACAGCATACATTTCTCTCTTCACTTCAATATCAATTTCCAACAGTCTGGAGGTCATCAGTGTCTGAGGGAGGAATGAGCAGAACTCACCCAAGAGGATGCTGGATGACAGACACAGCCAATTCAGCTGCATAAGCAGCAGCTATCATGGAGATCCCAGGTCTTGTCACTGTACACTGCTGATCCAGAGTCCTCGCTTTCATAGACTAAATCAACAACATCAAGAAAGAATTCCCACAACCTTCATAAATTCATCAAACTGAGGTTAATTGATATGGAGTACAGAACTACACCTCATTTTCTTGGATATAAATAAAATCTGATGATCCTAGCCATCGTTTTTCATTAATTTCTTAGGCTTTCCAGTATATCATTGAGAATTTTCTGGTCATAAATTCACCATCTAGACTTACAACCCTGCTTGAGACTTTACATTAGTCCTGTCTGCACTAAATGCATCATCATGAAGTGGTGAAACTCAATTAACCTGTCAGAAGACATTAAACCTAGATGGAGTTAGGCAAATCAGATATATTTGCACTACAATTTTTCCAACAGTTGGTAATGGCTTCCCCATCATCAGATAGTGTCCAGCTAGTCCCTTCAGGGTTCCTCATGCACCCTGACCACCACAAATTTTTACATGGATATAATGGAGATGCCAAACACAAATTACCAAGAAATTGTATGTCTTAGCAAAGAATGACCCTGTAATGCCATCAAACTTGTTAATCAGCCACTCAAATGTATGTGCCATTGAAATCAGGAGGTGGAGTATCCCATGAAATCCAACAGAGTGCATGTTTCATCTTTGGTGAATGAAGCAATTCACTGGAGAGCATAATTAAAGGTGCAGTCTCAATGTTATTGTTCCCCTCTTTTCTCATACTCTTGCACTGGGAGATATGATGTATATATAGGAAATTCAAGAATAAGGTATCCTCTGTGTGCTTTAGAGCCAAATGCATGTACCAAAGAGAAAATTCTGCTCTCTATTGTTAGACATGGGTGATGCTGACTGGAATAGGAGCCCAGTAAAAGTACATATAATTTTTTTGGGTGATAGAAGGAGATAAGATATTGCAGAACAAGACTTTTTATGAGAAATAGGAAGGACTCACATTGCCAGGGGCAACAACATCCCCACAGAAATAGCAAGCTAGAGGTGGGCTGTCACCTCCAGGGTCAACGGAGCAAGTCTTCAGCCCGTGTCGCATTACGAGGAAGGAGTCAAAGCCCAGAGCAGCTGTAATGACCAGCTTTTGATGCACTGCCCCAAGGAGGGTGGGCAACCACCTGCTCTCTCTGGAGTCCATCACAAGGAAAACCACATCGTGGCTGGCTACGAGTTCTTCGAGGCGAGCTACAGCCGACTTCAGAGATTCCTCTTCTGCCTTGCTCACCGGATGACCTGGCATTGGGATGTGCAATGCTTCTCCCCGGCTTCTCTATTTCAACATCAAGCCCAATTGCTTTGTCACTTAAGATAAGGACCTGTTAACCTGAATAAAGGAAATTAATGGATATAGTTGTGGGTGAATAAAGCATAAGAGACTTATTCAACCCATTCAAACCAAAAAATACTAAGTGGATATAGGGGTTTCCTCATTCTGCCATTTCTCATTAATGCTTAGCCAATATTTTACATCAGATACTTCATTCCAGTATTTGAAATCTATTAAGCATAATTTTGAATCAGACAGTTTCATACATGCCATAACATTATATATGTAATGCCAAAAACAAAATGGCATAAAAGCATGCCTCATAAACCATAACTCTGATCAAGGGACTGACTGATTTTACTTCAACCTTGCCTTATAAGTGAACAAAAACAAGTATGAGAATTATGTGCAAGAGAGACATCATTAATTAAGAAGTGCACTTTCCCTCTCAAGGGAGTTCTTAAGCCAGTAAAATTATATTTTGCCCAGAAACTGATCACATTCAGGATCCTGTGTTGTGCATAGCATATCATTTGTAAAGAGGTTACAAAAGAAGGTCCAAAGACTCACAACAGGAGGGAAGATGAGTTGAAGAGCACGAGCAGCTGCTTCTGCCTTGTTCTTTCCTCCTTCCAGGCAATCCTCATGCACGAACAGACTCTGCCGAACTGGGTTCGAGAAGGAAATCTTCCCACTGTCGACAAATGTTATCTCACGCACACCCCAGCCCTGTTCCAAATAGACAGTTCTTCTTTATCCAATGTCCGATCATGACATGAAGTATAGATGTGTGGATCAAATAGGCCTACTGCAATACTGTCCATTGATCATACAGGACATAAACCAATAACAGGAGCATCACTCTTCTTTTTGTAAACAGATAAAGGAACAAAGATGAAGTCTTTGAGATCATGAGTTGCTTCCTTTCCAGGATAACCTGTTTCCTGAAGACTGGAAGCTATGGTATCCTACTTCTCACTTTTATTGCCCCATCCTGACTGCCAAGCAAAAAGGGTCATGCCTCCACAAAAGATGATAGGAAAATATTCATTTGAGAAGTTCAAGGACTCTCTCAATTAACTCAAGATAGTAAATGGGCTTAAAGCAATGCAAAGCAAGAGAGGAAAAGGTCTCACCAAGAGACATCGAGCAATGTTGCATCCCAAGGTGCCAGCCCCAAGGAGCAGACATCGAGTCTGTTCAACCTTCTCCAGGTCTAATGATGGAACTAATCTCCACCTCATCAACTGCAGATTCAGGCTTACTGCTGATTCTGCCAACCTGTAAAAGTAACATAATGTTCCACCTCCTGTCTTCACAGTCCTGTGTTGAAAAGTACTACTCGTGCATGATAATAATGAATTACAAGTAGTTTCTGCTTTGTGTAGTCTTGGGCTCAAGGTCTCTGGACAAATTTGCACTTAATTTCTAATTCCCTTTCTTTATCTATTTTTGCATTTCTTGCAATTTTCTTCCCCTTTTGATTCTAATTGATTCAAAAGAAAATTGCATTCCTCAATGGATTTCTCATCTATGCCTACATAGCCAACAACATAAACATATAAAGTAACGTCAAAAGAAGTCATGATGTCTCATTATGCAAAATTTTCAAAAGTTCATGCAAGAACTCAATGTGATCTGATTGCAATGGCATTTCTTCCCAAAGAAACTGAAAGCATAACTTTTACACTTCAGGAATCAGTAATCAGTTCATAATTCTTCAAAAACACCTATCTCAACACAATCCATAAAGATGATAATAAAGAAGTCCATGAAGAACGGTAAGATAACAATCTCAAAGCTGGTTCTGCACCTAATTGGATCAAGGGAAGAGCTGAGATCGGCCATTCGAGGTCCCATGTTTCCTTTGAGGTTCTTCTCCCAGCCTATAGTCCCTGGGAAGTCTGGTGTCTCTGCCAAAAGGCTTGAGAGTTGCACTGTCACACAAATGCTCTTTGCCACATTTGAGCCCCCTTTTCCATATTCCATACGGAGACAGAGGACTTTCACTTCATCCCCTAAGTCTGGATACCTAAGGGATGCATACAGACGATGAGACGTACCTTCAATCCCTAAGGCAGGCAAAGAGGAACGGCCTCATACAAACCAGAGATGATGAATGAGGGCAATGAAGTTCCTCAAAGACCATCCGGGATTCGCCTCCAATTGGGATGGATCAGCAAATCCCAGATAAAACTTTGTGGCAGAGTTCCTTCTCCATTCCTCAACTTTTTCGTTAAATGTTGCCAAGCTGGCAATATCACAGTTGTCATTTAGTAATGTCACTATGAAGAACTGCTTAGATGGGGATTCTGCAGGGATATTTGAATAAGCATCCCCCAATGAAGCAACCTATAGTAAAATAAAAAATAGTTACATACACACCTGCACAAAATATGGCATCACAGGCCTCTGTTGCTTTGCTTGTCAGTTTTTTTTATTCCATCAAGTTACAGTGCATATAATCTTCCAAAAGCAATGATACCAAACACATTTTCAGTGTTACTAAAGTGTACATAAGAAGATGAAGATGCATCATCCACTTCATTTTTGGAGCAAGCTTTGTTGCTTTCAGTTGAATGGCCCTAAAATTAATCACTATGGAGCAGAATTAATGTTCCTAGTATTCAGCAAGAAAGAACGTGGAAGAAGAGGCTTCAGCTACTTTGATCAGTAAAATATCAAATTCTGCATTTCACCCAGAGCTGGTAAAAATGGAAAATAATTGAGGCTTGAAACTCACCTGCTTTGGGTTCATTTCTTCAGCAATGTCATGAATGGATGATGCGTACACAGGTGTAGATGGGTGTAACAATGCAGGGAAAGCAAACCAGAAGTAGAAACGGTACTTCTTCAGGTCCTAGTGCAAAGAAAAACAAATATTAGTGAGGCAAGAGATTGATCCAATCTCAATTTCATGATAATCAGATCAACAAGCCAAAAACTTGACTAAAACAAGAAATGATCATTGACAACTTGAGTAATTTTAAGCAAATACTCTAGTAGGACTGCTCTCAACCTACTAAAAACCAGCACTCTGATCATCATATGAGCAAAAATATGCACAAATCATCCAGAGTATTAGTCAACATGCACAACAAGTAATAGAAAGACCTACAACGACCAGAAGAGAACAGACCCAGTTAGAAGACACCAATGTGAAGATTAAGAATTAAGAGTGAGAAATGGGAACAGGCAAGACATCTTGCTCGAAGACTAGATGGTAGATGGACCAATACAACCACTGAATGGTACCCAAGGAACAACAAGAAGCAGGGAAAGAACAAAGTTGTGACGATGAGTCGGAATAGTCAAGTCAGCCAGTGCAACAGGGAGCAGAAAAGCACACGATCAGGAAACACCAGACTGGAAAGGCCATCACCCAACAGTGGACTGATAATGGCTGATGAAAATGCTGACACTGATAGGTCTGTTCCATGAAAATGGATAAAACGGGATGAAATGCTTGAAATTCAAAACAAAGATTGTCTCTGCCAAGGCTGAGAGCCTCTCGGTATTTCTACTGGAATTGCCTTGGAGTTCTGCTACCCTCCACATGACTCCTTTTGAAGGAACTGAAAATCTTGTCTTTGAATGACTCCAAGTTCGAAATTATTTATACCAGATAAAGCACTTGTTAGAATCGGCCCTGGGCTGATCTGCATTTTGTCAATTGAAATTATGAAGCTGTTGTTTGAATGTCAGTCAACTTGCAAAATTGTCAGAAATGGAAAATAAAAATGGAAAATAACCCCCAAAAATAAAAACAATGAATTTTCAAACTATGACAGTCAGTTGAAATGATAGTGAAATAACCACCACCCTATGAAATTTACCAATGGAAACAAACTTCAGCAGGAATCATATTGAATACCTCTCCAAAGTCCAGAACACCAATTCTGCCAGGAAGTCCATTTTTGCTCCATGGAGATTACCACTATCAACCCAGAGTTTAACAAAACTAATGTATTGAAGAAATTATACTAATCTGTTTGATACTTATGGAGGAACTTGGCCTACAGCAAAGGTGAGGAGAAGAAAGGAGTTGAGTATGGTAGGATTCTCGAGAGCCTGGCCATTCTGAATCTGCTTCCACAATTCCTTCCCCACTTCTTGCAGAAGAGCTTTCTTGTCCAAATCCCGAAAACCGTCCAATGTGTTCTTGTTCATTAGGGTCCCTCGCATAGGTAAGAGATTATGGCCGATCCCTGAATTCCTGTTAGATACAGACAAGGACTTGAGATAATACTGAACACAGGCAAAGTTGACTTTTCCACCACAGCTACTATTTCATTGATTGATTAAGGAACAAATGGCCAATTATTCATAATAAAGGAACTTCAGGGAGCTTTTCGACTCACCTTTCAAACGACGATTCATCGACGGAAACTCGGAGGCCCATTCCAAGAGTGGAAACGTTTGAAAAGAACCCATCGATATTCACAGACTCCTCGCTCAATTTGTACTTTTCTAGCTTCAATTGCGACAGTTTGTACCAGAACCGAGGGTCCACGCAACTGCTAAACGGTGCATATTGCAGCAACTGTGCCCCGCTCTTCTGGCGAATTTCTGTATCCATCGACACCGAGTTTGAGACTCACGAAGTCTGCATCAAATTTCCAGACTGATAAAAAATATGCACAAATTTGACAGAGCCCAGCAAGATTTTGACGAATCAGCAGCGACTGATTCCTTTGGGGCTTCTTCTTTTGGGATGAAAAATACCCAGCAGAAGAATTTTGATCTAAACTGTAAACAAAAAAAATAATTAAGCTAACGGTATGCAAATAAAACCTAAAAAAACATATGAAATTCATCACAAGTCCTTCACCACAAATTAGTGCATGTGCTCAGTGAACTATGTTCTAAGACAAAAAAAAATGTATTAAAATAGTAACATGTATACATTTCCTTAATTTACTCTATTAACCTCAATTTAAAAAAGTATCTCAAGGGGGGGGGGGGGGG
>CAJPEV010003166.1:0-15115 GCA_905338385.1 Darwinula stevensoni | reverse complement strand
TATGACGCCCAACCCCCTACCCCCCCCCCCCCTTGGGCGTGCCATTGGCCCATTCCGCGACCAGCTTTTCATTATCACTTGACTTCAACCCTCGTACATGAGGAACGTCCCGGGCGAAAGTGTCCGAGTGAAAATTGTCTAACTCGACTGAAAAACCCCGAAGAGATGCGATGTCTTCACGGACAAAACAAAACAAAAACTGCTCTCGCAAAAATGAGAATCACCTTATCACGTCCAGACCCAAACCTTGAAACTTGAGCCATTGAGTGCAACGAACGCCGACATGTTCCACAATGGCCGACGAATGGCCGCGTTCATGTCGCCGGTGTCACACGTGATCGCCGTCATTAATGGTTCATTTCGTACCTTACAGCGAGCAGGCCGAGGTTGATGGTCTCGATCCGTGGAAGTGCATGGTCCAGGGACCTTTTCGTGCCCTGAATTCGGAGGCATTCGTCTCCTGGCCTGGCTGGAAGACTTAACGTTAGGCCTACTGTCAATCAAGATTGGTTCCATGTATTTTCGGTCTCTGAAAATTGCTTATTTCTCCGTAGAACTCGGGCCATTTTTTTGCAAAGGACATAGGTAGGGACTGTTGCTCGAGCAGACATCTAGAAATGCATGCATATTTTGGGATTTGAAGGCTTGGAAAATCTTTGCCGAGTATCATAAGAAATTGAAAGGGAATCGTGTATTTGGAGAATTGCTTTCAGGCTTTAGAGCGTGACTGAATCCTCTGCAAGTCCATCGATCGCTCATGTGGTGTTTGAAAAATTGAAACCTAGAGACCACAGCGGGGACCATGAACGTCATGCTGCAGTGCCGACTCAAACTCCTGAAATCCCCGCCTCTGAAATGTTCTCTCCGCCGTCTGACGCTCCAAGACGCCGCAAAGAAGTCGAGAGACTCCTACGGAGCGCCGAAAGTCGTCGAGCGATACCTCGCCGGGGACGGGCTCCCAGCGGGGCACGAGCTCGTCTATCGCTTCCCCAGCGCCTGGATCTACGAGTGGACCTACCGCGTCATGGCGGTCACGTCGGCCATCTCGATCTTCTATACGGGCGTTTTCGTGGGGCTTCAAGCCGGGATCATCGAGGAGTCGCCGGTGGACATTTTCTCGAAAAAATTCGAGATGACGAGGCTTGAGGCGGCCGCGTTCTGTGGACTCATGATGGTGGTCTCTGTCGGCGGTTGTGCCGCTTCTCGGTTGCTCGTCATGCGCGTGTACTTCCATCCGGGGAAAAACCTCTTCACCCTCCGGTTGCCCGGTCTGTTCGGTCGGCGGATGATCGCGGCGACCGCGGGGGACGCGAGGGAGGTGAACACGCGCGTCTTCCCGGGGATGGTCTACGAGGTCGCAAGGAAGAAAGTGCTTTTGTCGGACAAATATTTTCGCATCCCGGCTTACTTCAATCATTTGCTCGGTTACGAGACCGGCGGAGGTTTCTAGTGACCTGCAATAAAATTTTCTTTCGAATCGAATCGAGTTCCATGTGGACGGGCAAGCGGTCGAGATAAGAAAAATATCATTTAGCAAAAAAAAAAAAATGGAGACACTTCACAAACAGATCTACGAATAAATGCATTTCCTAGAGCAGTGGTCCCCAAACTTTTTGAGGCGAGGGCCGCATGCACACTTTGGTCCACTTTGAGTGGGCCGCATGCACACTTTGGTCCACTTTGAGTGGGCCGCATGCACACTTTGGTCCACTTTGAGTGGGCCACATTGAAAAAGACCCAACATTTCTGCAATGGGTAACCCATTATCTGGCCATTGATCTCGTCAAGCTACTCTAAACCGGGAAGTCCCATTAAAAAAATTAACAGCAAATCGAAAACTGCTTATTCCTACCACATCCTAATAAATTTAATAAATTTAATCACGCTTCCAACCTCTCTTAACGAAAGCAGCTACTACTTGGAGTCGGGGCTAAACGCGTCGATTTGCTGCTTTCTTGCGAGTTGCATTATCGATGAATTTTAAGACATTTTTCTTCTGCCGTATGTGGGGGTTCCGAATCTAAGGCATTTAGTAAGTGCACACCGAATTACATATGCAGCTGAGTGTGAACAGGTATTTATGTGTACATAAATATTAAGCAACGACTGAATTTATTAGTTTTCAGCGAAGGATTCAAAATCTGGGAATGAAAAAATTGTTAATCGATATTATTTATCAGTGCCGATAAAACGGTAAAGTGTGAAAATGTCAATTAATAGTAAATCATAGTGGGCCGCATAAAACCATTAAGTGGGCTACATGCGGCCTGTGGGCCGCACTTTGAACACCACTGCCCTAGAGCCTTAAACCCCCCCCCCCCCCCCCCCCCCCCCCCCCCCCCAAAAAAAAAAAAAATAATAATAATAATAATAATAATGAGATGCCGCCACATTAGCAGTATTTCGAAGATGCTTAGCTCCCTCTCAGAGGAAATTCTTTAGTCTCGGAGGATTTTCATGCTCATCCGTTCGACCCGACTGGAGGTGTGGAGAAGTCTGCAAGTCGTAAAGGAACAGTCTTCGCGGGACTCCCAAGATGAGGAAATAAAACCGCCGGGCTCGGTCAATGAGACTTCTGAGCAATTTTTCTTTTACGTGCGAACTAGCGGTAATTTCAAATTACAAATTACATTTCAAATCATGAAAGTGAGAGAATCCCCGCGAGAATCCATGCGCATGCGACCGCATCACGAAAACCTAAGGCATTCGCATTCTTTCCACGCGATTCCGGCCCTTTTTCTGTACACTGGATCCACAAACGAGCGATGGCCTTCGACTGTGTGAAGCCTTCACAGTCAAGGTCATCCCACATACTCCGACGAGCCGCGAGCATGGAGGCATGTGCGATCCCCCCCCCCCCCCCTCCCTTCCCTTCCCATTCATGCAATCGATTCCACTCGCCAGTTCCCCACACAGTCGCGTCGTGACAGTGCCAAGGAACGGTCTTGTGTCGTGGATCCGGTGATCCCCGAATCTCGTTTCCCCTTCCCTCAGAGGCAACACGAGCCCGATTGAGTTTGGTGCCGATGTGCGAGGAGTGTCCCCGTCCGTCCACTTCGCGATTGCCTTTGTGCATGGGAGATGACGATGCCGTCAAAGTGTATTTCTTATTTTTCTCCCGTCTGGTGCTTACCTATTGCGCTTCGACTACGTAAAAGAAATGCTCGGCCGCGGATTATGAACATTTGCACCAAGAGAAAGTTGCGAATGCTGCAAGGGGCTAGTGGGCGAGCATTATGAATGGGCGGTAGCTCTGAAACAAAAATACCAGAATCGATCATGCCAGGATTCGCCATGTCCATAGCGTTTTGAGACAATACAACAAATATCAGGTGTTTACCTATGAAGTTGCCGTTTTTGAACGAAAGATCAGCATACAATTTTTGTAAAGAAAAACATTTTATTTTCAATCAAAGTATTCACCCATACTATCAACACACTTTTGCCCTTTCAACGGCAGTCGGCATATTCCGCTGCTGTAAAAAAAAAAGCCTGAGGCACGAGCTGCGATAAACTCCCGGAAGACACTTTCGACAGCACCTTGCGAATTGAATTGTTTCCCCTGCAAAGAAGTTGTCCGAATTCCTGAATTTGGTCTGTTGGCGCAAGGTCTGGGGAATACGGAGAGTTTCCAACTTCAGCTCTTGCAATTTTGAGACGGTCTTCCGTGAAGCGTGCGGTCGCGCGTTGTCATGCAAGAGCATGGGAGAAGAGCGATTGATTGATTGGTTGTTTAATTGCAAGCTTATCGGCTTCGATTCGTCGTTGTCGACCTTCGCCTCGGGTCGCCCACGGGACTCATTTGCAAGATCAAAATTTCCAGAACGGAAACGATTGAACCAATACCGGGCTGTGCGTTCGTTAGTGGTAGTTGGTCCATATGTGTCGTTCATATTCCGGGCTGTCTGTGCCGCATTGGTACCACGACGGAACTCGTATTCAAAAATTATCCCAATTTTTAATTTGTCCATGTCTCCACAAAAGCTGATTTTGCACACACTAATTAAGAGACAATGTTGACTACTATCCCTGTTCAAAAAGAGAAAGAATGCATCTTTAAGACAAAAGAATAATGAAGCGAAAATATATGTCAAACTAGAGTTATCGGATGTCAAAGTTCACAATTCGTAAAAACGGCAACTTCATAGGTACATAATTATAATATATATAATTGTAAGCATAGAGCCACACCCTGAATATGAACCACCTCAGGCTGATATCAGACCGCGACGATAACGCTCCCTCTGGGATGATGACCTCTGACTCCCGAGAGTCTCGCCCTCCTCCATGCACTCCAACCTCGGAGCTGGGTGCATGCGGGGGGCACGGACTAAGGAAGATATCGCGTCGCTATTTGCTCCCTCGTGCTTTATCTCCAAGGCTCTCCAGTTGAAGAGCTCACATCCAAGCGGTACGTGGAGAGTGATGCTTCTCCTCCGTGTCTTGCTTCTCCCTGTTTACTTGTTGGTGCTTGTGTCTGCGATTGAAAGATATTGTGCGAAGAAGGCAGATTGGCGGATTTACATACACAGGACAAACGGCTAGCGAATGACGAGTTTAATTGCAGTTTACAAATCGTTACTCGATTAAGGGAATGAATCAGGCAAATCTTTACGATCCAAATGGCTGACTCAATGGAAGTCATGCTTTAATATAGATCATTTTAATCATACCCTGGAATATTTTCAGGTTTCAGTTACCTAATTCAGTACCTCCGCATGAGCGAGCGGAAGGGAATCGTTCCTCATAGGGTGTAACCCTCTCGCGAAACGCTGTGAATCCAATGGATGGAATGCCATTCCATCCGCTGGCAGCATAAAAAAAACGGCGCTACCTGTGGAAGACAGGTTTGAGGAATGCCGTGCAGTCTCGTGGTCTGTCAGTGGGCTATCACACGGCGGAGATAAGAGAATGTTAAGAGATTGTCACCAGGGGAAGCATCTCGTTTCAAAAGCAAGGAGTCGAGCCATCTTGATTAAATTTGTACGAATTGGTAGAAGCGTGCCTTGAAATTGAATAGATTCTCAAGGGCGAAGAATTCACGGATGAAACTTGCCTAACACTCCAGATGGGGGTGAGGGGAGTCTTGTTCAAAGCAGAAACTCGCGAATCCCCCAAGACGCCAATTCCTTTCATTTCCCTTCGAGCCCGTTGCAGTTATCTAACAGGGGAATCATACCCAGGCAAAAATTGTTCCAGCGTTCGATCGACGTGGAAGCTGATGCATTATGCATATCTTCCCCGGAACTCAGCAATTCGTTGTCATGAAATCCTGTTCCTTTGACTCCGACCGCCAACCTATACCATTTGTCGATTTAAAATTCTTTTTTTTTTCAACATCTTAAGACCAAGTAATTTTCTGATTCAACAGATGATATGTTGACTTAAGATAATAAGCATCTTTAAGCATCCCAAGCATCTTTATTTTTCGCATCATATTTATTCTTCGTTATTTTCCTTCAGAAAAATCCCAATTTCAGCATAAGGCTGACATTTAGGTAGAAAAACATGGAGTTGTGGACCCTGTTGCTTGGAGCGGTGCTGCTCCTCGTCCTCTACGCCTGGATGAACCACCCCAGCAGAGACGGCCTCCCCCCCGGCCCGACCGGCTGGCCTCTCGTCGGCAGCGTGCATCTCATCATCAACAAGCATCCTTACAAGTCGGTTTCTCTCGTCTTAAACGATTTAGGGTTTTTTTTTTTAAAGCTTGTTTTGAGCAAAGCGTCAGGTGCCTTCATGTCTAGACATTATACTTCCGGATTTAGAATTCTTCCTCTCTGTATTGATCCGGTGAGATTATGTGCAACGAAGTCCGGTCGCATTTTTTGGTGGACGCAATCGCCAATACATTTCTGGAATAATTGATTCTCCCAGAAATATCGACACTTTCCTGGAGAAATTACTTTTTTTTTTTTGCCTGCAGCCACCGAGCAAATGAAGAAAGAAAGAAAAGCAAACCGCGCATGCATAGGTCATGAAATGCATTACAAAATTTTGTAGTGAAAAAATTCAGATTCTTCTAGATTTTGATTTTTTTTTTCATAAAAGGGTCGTATTTGTTCCCATCCCGGCAGAGTTTTCCACGAGCTGTCGAAGAAGTACGGAAAGATCTTCAGCATCCAGATGGGCTCATACCGGATCGTGGTGCTGAACGACTTGGACTCCATAACCCAAGCGTATGCGCGGCAGGGCGATGTGTTCAGCCACCGACCGAAGGGGCCCCTCGTGTCAAAAGTCCTCCAGAACAAAGGTGGGCCTTTCAGACCGAACGCACGAACTTCATTTGGGATGGCCTTTTAGCCGAGGAGCACTTCTCCCACAATGGCATTCCGTGTAATCTTGAAGAACCGTTAACTGAAGTTTTTGACGTTCAGAGATTCCCACAGTTCTTTCCAAAGTGAAACTGATCCAAATGTCATACAGTTTCCAGCATCACTGTGAAATGATTAGTTTGCACACCTTGTTTTTGGAAAATACCTCTGCAATTACTTCGTTCCAAGAGTCAGAGCAATTCATTTACTCTCATTCTGTAACGGGCACGAGGCGCAGTCGGTAGGATTGCTGATCATATCAACTATTAATTAAGTTCAAATTACCTTAACGCGCCCCGATTCCACTACAATGAATCCCCTTCCAGGAAATCCCAGTCCGTGCCAATTCAAATTCGAGTGGGAGTAACTAAGGCGTAATTCAAGACAACAACAAAAAATTGTATTTCCAAAAAGAAAAATTAATGATAAAAAAAAGGACAAAAAAAAATGTTAGTCAAACAACCAGTCCAACCCCCTTTACAGCACAGTACAGTACAAAGGGCTGACTTTCACTTCCCTCCACATAAAACGTTGCATGTTCGGGGAAAAAACTCACGACCTTCGAAACGAATCCTCTATATCGTTGTTCCCCTGTATGTTTCTATAGAGAGAAAGGCGGCCAATTTCGAAACACCCACGATCTAAAAGGGCCCGAGTACCCCGGTCAAATCGGTACTGACTCGCTTTCTTCAAGTTCGAGCTCTTCAGGCACCTCGGGGTGAGGGATCGAGGGAGGGATCTTCCGCTGAAAGCTTGTTGGATTGGAGGATAGGTTTTGGCGATTGGACTTGATTGGAGGGACTTTGATACTCATTCGCATAATGATGATATGGCTCCTTGCCCAGTGTTTGGGTAGCACATTCGAGAAGGAAGGATCCTGCATATAAACTGTACGGAGCCCTTCTACGTGTTGGTTGACCCCAAACACTGGGTTCGCCTCCCTCCACGTGTTGATGGATGTTATAGTTCACCTCCTTCCGCCTCCTCCCCGCCTGGACTTTATTGATACCCTGGACTTGCGGTCATATGCCGGCATACGTTACACAAACATTTCTCCAAATCCTGGTGACCTCCACTTGGAGGATGTCTTATTGAATTGATTAAACGTTACTCGTAGAAATTCTGTCATCCACATTCTTCCATGTTCACGTGAGGCTTGGCGCGAACCCACGCAAGCTTCCACTCGTCCACGTATCCCTCAATAGCGCCATAACGCCAACCACGTGACAAACACATCCAGGAGTTGAACGTGGGAAGGATGTGATCCATGCGAAGGACTGAGATCCTTCTGGCGATCCCTGTCGCCAACCGACAGCCGACGATGTCTTTGAGGGTCAGATAGTACGAAGAAAGAAGAGAAAGGAGAAGTCCTACAGTACCACGAGGTCACGGCATAGAGTGGCATGACGGATTCAGGACCTCGATGAAATCTATTAACGTGGGAGAACCAAAAGACCTTCCCGTCATGACATGAAGTAAAACCGGCTCCTCGACGAGTCTTCCTCCTCTACCGCCTCCATTTCCTGTCCTCGCACTCGGGGTGTCTCAGCTCACGTCTCAGATTCCACTCTTTCCTTCTCCGTCTCCGTCTCCACCTCCACCCTTACGTTTTCCTTATGCAGGTTTAGTTTCATCCTTCGATTCCCTCCACATCCTCGTATCCCTCAATCCCACCGGAGCCAGTCCAGAAACCTCATCTGCCTCAAATTGCAAGACAAAGAGGAGAACTTCGAAGCGAATGAAGTAAGAAACAGAAGACAACCAATGAGGTCCAGTCCGATCTGCACCTGCAACCTTCGAGGGACGAGAACATCCTACATCCAATTACTCAGCTGTGCAGATGGGAATGTAGGCACCCGATCACGCCGACTGCCTTTTTGCTATTCCTGTCCCTACGCTGAACCACTTTCGACGTACGTTCGATCTCAGAAATGACCTCTCACGCTTAGACATAGTTTGATGCGAAACGTAATCTGCAGGTACTGAACCATTCTCCCATCATTTCCTATCCCCGACAACATTTGACTTTCCCTTTCTGTCCGTTTCTCATGGCAAAGTGTCCGAAGTTCATGTCCGTATTGCATCTTACTTCTATGATGGCGGAGAGGACATGTCCTTGGTGACATTTGGAAAGAAACTCAAGTTTTGTATTTGTGACAATTGTCCAGAAACCCATCTCGAGCAAACCGTATCTTCCAATTGGCTAGAAACCCATGCTGTGGACGTGAAGCAATTGTCCAGGAACCCATCTCAAGCAGAACGTGCACATTTATTGGCCGGAAAACCCTTGCTGCTGGCGCGAGACAATTGTCTGGAAACCCCACCTGGGGATTCCTTACCTTGAATTTCAGCTGGCTTGCAAGTTGCAAAGAAAATTCGTATTTGTATGAGTCCATTTGCGCATTAATTATTGAATTTCTGTAAGTATATTTTGGATATAAGAACACGCAAAAACAACATTGGCTTTGCTCATTGCATCAATGAATGACTCACTGTTTAAGAATGACTGGTGCACTTGGTGACCAATAGGAATAACCATTTTTGTCTTTCTTCTGATCTCAGCATTCTCATACATGGGAAATCAGCAAATGAGGGATGCAGTAGGAGTTCGTAACAATAAGCGAAAAACCGGATTAATATCTGTTCCACAACAGATTCATAAAGCACATTTTTTCTTCACATTTGTGAACAAATACAGCTGGATTTGAATTCTATAGCAAAGAGTTTCAAGAGATCATGAAAAATGGGGCATTTTAGGAATGGACAAGGGGGCTATTTAAAGGAATTAAATAAATTGTAATAAAAATCAAGAACAATTGGATAAATAATAAAAGAAAGGAAGGCAACGAAACATTTTATTACATTTGTTCAAAGACAATAGCATAATAAGGCGAATTAGTGCAAAATGCAATATTTATTTGAAAAGCAGGAAACTTCATAGTCAGCAGACAACTTCTCTCCCAATCTCCCAATACGCCAGCAATATTCATGCTCCATCACCCCTGAAAAATGGAAAGGAGATTTCACAGTATGAGCTACAGTAAGCATTTTCTGGCTGTCTTAGTTCAAATTTCTTTGTCTGTGTTACACCTGGATTCTAATATCCTAATAACGTATTATACTGTCATATTGCATGTTTCATTTCAATCAGCCACAGTTGCTGATTCTGATGTTCTGTACGACACTACTGACTGCATATACCTACTGCTTTCACTAGTACGCATAATTCATTGTTGCCCTTGTTCACACATTAGGCATCCTAAATTGAGGATGTCACCGTCGGAAATTTGCATTATAATGACCGGAATGTCCCCGCAAAGCCGCAGCGGCTTTGTTTTGAGCGTTGCGTTTACATTGTAGGGATTTGTGCTGCGCGCAATCCTATTCATTGTTGTTGTACCTGCTTGTAGTCATTCGTCATCCCGATGGCTGCGACTGATGATGGCTTCTTTTCTCTGTCCCCGTTGCAAAAAAGTGCAGGGCAGCATATACGTTGTGTTTTGCAATACATGGCGTATTTTATTTTCTCGAATACCATACTTTCATCCTCGAACTGTCTACGTTCCCGTGCAACAATTCATCAGAAATAAAGCCACATCCGACAACACCCTGCAGCGATGTATAGCATACTCTATTAAGATTTCCTCTGGTCCATTATTGAAAATCTGCTGAAGAGACCAAGAGAGACAATCAAAACGAGTTCAATGAACGTTCTCTTCTGAGTGATTTCCATTCCTTGCGCGATTGGAAATGCAAATCTCCCCCAAACGAGAATGTGTCAGTGTAATTGGAATTCTGGAAGAATTCCAGAATTCCAATTACAATGGAACATTCACTCTACGCGAACTACGGGGTGGGCAAACAAATTCCGGCCCAATTTTCAATTGCACATAGCTCAAAAACTATTGAAGCCACAGGCTCGAAAAAACAGCAAATTAAATCTTGTTCCTTTCTCTTTGAAGTAGTCTATAGGTTCATGGTAATACGTGCCATGGCATGGCCACCATGGGCATTTGAATCAACCATGACAGAAAAAAAGTTGCAAGGTGTTGCTACTGCTACAGGCGCCTTTGTTCTGTCCTGCTGTGAAGAGGGGAAGACACAGTTCAATGGCTGGCTACGTTTTCACCCTCCCGAGTCATCTCTTCTAATACCACATCATTGTTATGCTGAAACGTGCATGAACAGCCGACCAGCACTCCAAGCTTTCAGCAGAGAAGCTCAGCTCACTTCGCATTGCGATCCCGTAGCAACGATGTTTGCTCTCCCTTCCACGAGAAATTGCCGTGTGCATGCTTCATCTTAGCGTCAGTTTTCACTTTTAAATTTTTTAAATTTTCTTCCTTAGGGCCAAAAATGACAAGTGTCCACCGAGGGTTATCAAAGAGTGATAAGCATCTCATATGTGCACTTTGTAAAAAAAATAGAAACATTCCTTGAACCAAATTCTGAAGCGTCGAAGAACTGATTCTGAGTCAAGAAGGAGAGCCTGGAACAAGCAAAAGTGTGCGCAAAGTGTTAAAGCAGACTGGGAAAAAGCGTTCGTCTGTTCGGCGGATAGTGAAGGATGACCTGAAACTGAAGGTTTTTAAGCCGGTTTCTGTCCATGCGCTCTCATCGCCAGTGAAGCATAAACGCCATGAACGATGCAACAAACTATTGAGCCGGTTCCGTAGCAACAAAGCTGTGCAGAAAATCTGGTTTTCCGACGAGAAGAGTTTCACTGTTGAAACTCCAAGGAACACGCAGAATGGCCGAGTTCGTGCTACAGGGAGAAAAAATGACGTTGATCCAGCCCGACTTCTATGTGAACGGAAGCACTTTTCCCAGTCGTCATGGTTTTACTTGCGGCCTTTTCGTCAGGGAAAACTTCGATCATCTTTATTGCTCGCGGGGTTAAAATCAATGCCAAGATCTACTGCGATGAGGTTTTGACTCCCATGTTGGCTGAAATCAAGGAGAAGTGCCCAACATTTGTCTTCCAGCAAGATGGAGCTCCAGCGCGCCCTGCCAAGGAGACCATGGCCTTTCTCAAGAGGAACTGCCCTGCCTTCATTGAGCCTGAGAACTGGCCACCATGCAGCCCAGATTTGAACCCGGTTAATTACTTAATCTGGTCTGCTTTGGAAAATAAAGTTCATCGAGGTTGAAAAATTCGCGACCTTGAACACCTGAATGAGAGGATTTGTGCAGCCTGGGAGGAGCTTCCCCAGACTTGGATTTTAAAAGCCATTTCCAAATGGCGCAAGCGATTGAGTGCTGTAGTGGGTGAAAATGGTGACCACATTGAGCACTTTATCGAAAAGTGAAATTTAAGGTTATTTCTTACTGCAGAAAAATGCATTTTTGTTTTTTCCTCAATTTACAACTTTTTTCAGTCATGGTTGATTCACATGGCCATGTCGGCCATGCCATGGTACTTTTTATCATGAACCTATAGACTATTTTAGAGAGGAAGGAACAAGCTTTAATTTGCTGTTTTTTTCGAGTCTGTGGCTTCAATAGTTTTTTTAGTTATGTGCAATTAAAAATTGGGGCGGAATTTTTTGGCCCACCCTGTACACTCTACGCCAGTATTCTGCCGTAGAGTGTTGAGGGGTTTCTACCGATGGGCAATCCAACGACATGCATAGAAAATCGAAGAAAGTTCAAGGTCCATTCTACGATGAAAACGTAATTGTTTTTTGACTTGACGGATATTTTCGGAACAAGGCGAAAGTAATGTGGTTCAGTCCGCAGAGTTTTTGCTGGTATGGATTACATGGTTTGACGCCTTCAGCCGCTTCTTTCCCTAGAAACCACGAGCCGTAACCACGAGTAACGAGATATTATGGATCTGGTTGAGAGTAGCTGTCGTCTCGACGGAACAGTTCGGAAGAGCTAAGGTTCTCGTAAGGTTAACGTAAGTTAAATATTTCCCTCATAAGAACGTCTCTTGTCTTCGTTGGGAGTAACGAGTACGACTTTAAGACATTCCCTTGTATGAAGGAGTACATTACGGCCGCACGACGACATTGAACATCTTTCGAAATGAATGATCCCTGCACCGTAAAAGTCGTACAATATTGAGAATAAGGCTGCAGTTTCCTCAATATTCTCCATAAGGAGGAAAGAAAATGGAGGACGTCATGAATTTCCTCCTGTTTTCCTTTACTCACGAAAAGCCAAAACTTCCAGCTCAGGACATGCCTATATACTAAATCAACCTCTCGAGGACTCTAGAACAAATAGGTCCCTAAAAGCACTATGGGTGCTGATGTATTCTACACTTCAGGGTTCTGTTTTATCGCGTACATCATAAACTGGCAAAGGAAAGCTTTTTTTCTGCAGGAATCATCTCTTGACATCTTGGATTTGACTTCACTGAGCTCTCCATTTTGCTCTCGTATCAATTCCAAGATAGAAATTCATTCCAGAAATGCATAGAAATGTGAACGAGTTCATGGCAGTCACAAAACTTATAGTAGCTGCCGAAATAGTTTATAACCGCATCGTAAAAGTACTCCGATTTCAGGATTGAGACTATTTTTCAGCTGCTTCCATGCTTTTCTCAAGAAAGACTAGACTAGACAAAGGAAAAACGTAAATTACATAAATTACGTTAACGTAAAGGTAAACGTAAATAATCCCTTCAGCGGTACAGATGTGAACGAACTTGCTAATGACTTTTAGTCGAGAAACAATTCTTGCATTTAGAAACAGTTTTTTTTCCCATTCAACGATTTTCATGACATCGTCTCCTCTCAAATGTAAAATCAAGCTATTTATGGCATTACAATTGAGTACGTTGGGTTCGTCTTGAGAACTACGCACTTGATCCCACGAAGGCGTTAATAGGAGTAAGGACGGGACCTACCCGTTATTTAATCATGGAGGGCGCATCCATTATTTAGAGAGTTTTCAGAGAAATTTTCTAGCGGTCGTAGATCTATTACCCGCACACACATTCCCATTACCGTAGACTCTCTTTCAATATCCGGTTGTATTCAATACTATGCTCCAACTTTAATTCGATGTTGGGAGAGGACATTTCCTGGAGCACCATTTCCTTTCTCGGATATGCACGGGAAGAGTGTAAGATTGCGTACTTAACCAATTAGTATCCAGGATATTTTCGGCACATCCGACATAAAAGTATGCTGTCTTAGCTTGACGCGCGAGGCGTAGAAGCCTATGCCTTTCTAGACAATAGGCTATGCGGAAGGACATTGACAATACGTACTAGTACGCTGTGGATGCGAATGGATTATTTATTCCTAGTACAAATGAGCATGACTGGTTACGTAGATAACGATCCGACTTGGAAACCACAGTGTATTTGGACAATAAAACGAGGAATGGCTCAGATTACGTGCAAATTGGCAGTAAAAAATCTCGCCAGATTTTTTACATCGATTCGACGGGTACTTTCTCCGTCGCGTAAGACATATTCTTTCCTTAATGAAATCATTACACTTGAATAAAAATAATTCTCCCCTTGTTCATGTACTATTATAACATGTCTAGGATGGTCTTCACCTTTTTTAGCTGTGTTAATTACCTAGTAGCGACAAATATTGGAAGAGGCGAAATGAAATGCAGTGCATTTACATTCCACTTGTTGCATGGCCTTGGAGTTCGTCGGACTATTAAAGGTATCATTTTTGCGTGCCTTGCCGCGGTTCAAAATTTTCTCCCCATGTTGCTTTAACATGTAAACATCTCTTTTTGACCATATTATTCATTGTTGATGGATGTCCCAGGTCACTTTTACATTCCAAAATGGAACTAAGCCTCATCAAAGTGTCTACATTATTGGACGAAAGAGCATTCGAGAGTCCAGAAAATTCACAACCATGTGTTTCGAAAGCGAGTGGACTGGAGGTAGAAATGTACATCAGAATAACAGATTTCTTACTCATATTTACTTTACTTCCTCATGAGCAGTAAGCACTCTCACAGCAGCGTGGAACTGAGTGCTGGGCGAAAGGTCGATCGTTCCATCACCTAGCTGGAAAATCCATTTCTCTTTTTTCCTTATTTTCCCTTGCCTCACCTCCATCTCCCATCACCTTGGATCATCCCTTCTTGTATTTCCTGCCAATACATCATAGCCTCCCATTGCGACATCTCGGCATTCCATCTAGCCATGGAGTTACGTTTTACATGCACTGGTATTCCTTGGTATTCCACTGGAATTCCATCGCGAATAACTGGCGCACGCGAGTTACATGTTCAGAGGTCCTCAGAATCCCTCAACTTTTCATGTTTGTAACGTCAGCGATGTGCTTCATTGGAAAGTATACTTCTTGGGGAGAATAGAGGGACAACGAAAAGCAAATGTTCCCTTATGAAAATGTATCCAATTGATAGAATCCTTGTGACTTTTGAAGTACTTCATGAGGAGTGAATTACTTTTGGGACATTCATTCGTTCATCAACATTCATCTCATAAAGGAAGGGCAGCTAATTATTAATACTTGATGTAAAATTCAATTTTCAATGGCGCTCATTAGTAGTAGTGATACGTACCCCTATTTCTAAAATGTGCTAAATTGTAGAGGGTCCCTGACGTCGTTTTTTTCCTGCCAATCGCGTTGGTGTGATATGTTTTTGAGATTGATCGAGATGGTAGGTGCCTTTCGAGGTAGTATTTCCGAGTCCAAATTCCGAGAAGCACCTACTTCAGTACTCTATATCAGAGACTTGAGCAGATATGATGATGAGGATGAGGTTATTGATAGCCCATGGAGTATGGAGATCGCTCAAAGAGATAGCCCAGCATGCTTACGCGAGCTATACCAGGAGAAGATCACTGAATCCAC
>CAJPEV010003165.1:20169-33976 GCA_905338385.1 Darwinula stevensoni | reverse complement strand
GGTTAGAATTAGCGTCAGTCAGTCAGTCACGATCGTCTATATATAGATAATCTATAGTCTAGTCTTATAATAGTCTGGATAATCAATATCCATTGCTGCGTTATTTGTTGAAATGCAATATAATGGCATGAAATAAAAATTCAAATATGGAATCATTTCGTACACAGCGATTGATCCTACTGGAAAACATTCTAAATAAGACAACGTTATCTAAGTTTACGAAAAATCGAATCGCGGGAAAAGAAAGGTCGATATATGCCTTTCAGTACTGTCCTGATGCAGGAGGGTAAAATAGATTTAATTGGAATAGAGTCACGATATTTTTTATGCGATGAAAACGTACGCAAAAATTCAAACGTTTCCTCCATCTGTCGTGGGAAATAAGAAGTTCCTATATATAAAAAAATGGAGCGCTCTCGGGTGTATTGATATTCAATTGACTTTGACAGTTTCAGGAAACCCTATTGTTTATCGAAATCATACAAGTCACTAGGGAGATTCAAAATCCCTCCAGATTCCACAAAACCTTACGCCATGATATAAGAACGCTATCGTCACCCCTCTGAGCAATTTTTTAAATTATTAATTAAGCGCTTTAAGATTCGTAAGGAAGGGTTTCCGTTGAATACTCTCACTTTTCTCCTGCGAATTTCTTTATCTACTGATTATAACTCATAACAGAACGCGCGGAAGCTAAAGTCAAAGCTGGACTAGGTTTATTTCACTGAAAGATGTCCCCAGTTTTTTCTAATTTCCAAGAAATTTTAAACCGTATCAACGAGGCTTGGGTTCTTTGCTATTGCTACGCTACGTTTTCTTTTCCTGATTTCTTTCAAGTTCTAAGTATATTCTATCTACACGTAATCTGCGATTATGTTCATAAGCGTTTGAAATCTTGCCAATTTCAGGAAAGTCTTCCAACAAGAATTATACAGATGCAGTTGCTATAAGCAATACATATCACCCTATTTAAAAAGCAGTTGTCACACATACTTGCCTGAACTCTGTCCCGCTACCACAGCTGCAGCACTCTTACAGAGGGTGTTGCATGTGAAACCGAACCTAAATATTGCACCTCTCTAAGGTGGATATAATTTTTTGTTAGTTTCACGACTCGTACATCCTAGAGGGATTTTTTTTCTTATTTTTTATATTTTCTCTGTAAGGGTCTGCAATTCTCATGTCAAAACAACCCTGTATTTCTAGTAGGCTTCGAGACGAAGCCTATTTCTTCGCTCAACATACCTTGGAAGTGCGTGTAGAATACAGTGACAGCGGCACAGTATTGAAACCGCACTTTAACGGGTCATGAGAGAATTTATTATGATTAATATCGTGTCTTTGGAAGCTACAATGCCATACATATAAGATGATGTATTTAAAAAAAGGCAATGTTGCTCTCTATGGGATAGAGGTCTCATAGTATGTGCTGATTGGCTGCACGGTTCCGATGGTTTTATTTGTAAGGGGATTTGTAGAAAAGCAACCTGGTAAGCCATATGATCCATGGTCATTTGACGGCTACGAAAGTTGATATGCATATTGGATTCTTGATTTGCCCTTGCTTCGGCCATACAATTCGCCTTCCCATTTATGAGTCTGTCCATTTATAGAATTATCCACTGGAACTTTCCGTTTTCTTCATGATTAAACTTTATATTGCATACTTATAAAAAAATATATGCACATTGACGTATTTTGGCTCAAGAGTCGGTGGGAGGGGGGGGGGGAGGTCGGCAGAGCGGGGGCGCCAAACCCCACCTGAGTGATATATGGGGGAACAAGTATTGCCTCCAAGGGAGCGTCAGGCTCTGTCCCTGAAGCGCCAAGGACGCGGCCCTTGTCCCATCATAAAATATGCCACTGTTTATGAATATTTGCGTATTTAGAGGTGTGGATGCAATACTGCGTGCAATACTGCGTAATGCGAAGTTTCGTCCTGAGAGGTGCAGTATTGTGAGATTTGTTCAAACACACGCAATATTGTCACGTAATGCGAGATTTCGTCCAAACGTGTGCAATATTGTCGCGAATTGAGTAGATGTGTTCTAAACGAGCAATATTGTCACGTAATGTGAGATTTCGTCTGAACGTGTGCAATATCTTCGCACATTTTGACTTTTCGTTCCGAATTGGGTAAAGATTCTCTAGGCAACTCTGGGCTCAATTCAACGAACTCTGGGCAAACTAATTCTGAACCGTACTCTACCATACCGCAAAAGTCTAAGTGAAAAGGTAGGGTTATGTTAGGTCAGGAGAGAATTTACCTCATGCATAGTCTTATTCGTTCAATTTCACTTGAAGTATGTATGAAACTTCTGCAACAAAAAACCGTAGAAATTGAAGATAAGGTGATACTCCAGTCCTTGAGCGGCATGAGACTGGAGCCTTTCGCCATGAATTTCTTCATTTTTTTAAGATGGTGGAAAATACTATTACAAAACGTGCTAATTTTTTACTTGCAAGGATACCCCTATTTTCCTCAAAGTTCTCATTACCCTTACCGGTGCAGGGAACCAGCGCCGTACCGAGGATATTCGGCGTCTTTTGCGAGATATCCGGCTTCCCCCCCCCCACTCCCCCCTATATGCCTCTTCAATTTCGGGTGCACCAACAATACATAGCGTATTAATTTCTGTCCTTAATTTAGCTAAACGCAGGAGAACTTCAATTTAAAAAAAAAGGTTTTAAGAATATATTGTGTTGATTTGGCAGCGAATCGGCGCCTTGCGCGGGCGCACCGCTCGCACCCCCCTCAATACGGCTCTGCAGGGAACTTAGTAATTCAGACTTCCACTGAATGAAATCCTTCTGGATTCACTAATGAAATGCAAGCCTGTAGTTATTGCTAAATGGGCATCCAGTATATTATATAATGTTTCCACTTTCTGCGCTCCCTCAGCACAATTTCTAATGAAATACGAGTACTGTATACCGCCTTCTGCCAAGACAAGCCCGGCTTAAGTCGCTCAGCAAATGTAAGGGATTTACAAACGCTTTTTAATGCTGGAAGTACGTAAAATTTCATATAAGGAATAATTTCTAATGGAGAAATTAATTCCGCTGGAAAGCATTCTAAATATGATGACGCAATCTATATAATGGAATCGTGAAAAGAAAAGTAGATATTTTCCGTTAAATATAGTGGATTCCACGTTATTGGGCCATCGGTTAATGGGGGCAGCCGGTTTATCGGGACATTTTGTGAGGAACGGAACCATTTCTATGCAAGTGCGTTTAAATTTCACGAGCTGGCCGACTGTTAAGGCTGAGACCATCGGAAACAGCTTCCGTAGATCTGGCTTTATTCCGGTCCAGAGGTGCCAGCGTCATCCAATGACGGGGGTCTGACCGTTATTGTCACTAACGGAGGAGCCTACGTTAACATCGACGGAAACGCACCGCGCTTCACCGAACACGATGACTTTGAGGACGATATAATCGAGGACATCGTTACCAATAGACCTTGCTAAGGGGATGTCGCAGACGAGGAGCCAGAGACTTTACCTAAGGTGACTCGCGTAAGAGGCCACGTAAGAGCGCTAAGTGGACATCCTTAAGCGCTACTTTATTGAGAAGGGTTTGGATGATAGCGGACATGGTGCTCTTGGCATTGGTGCTCTAGAGAAGCATGGACATAAACAAGTTAATGTTATCATGGCCATTTCGTGAATCGTAATTTTTGTTCTTTTGCACAAGCAAAGGACATTCGTGTCTGGTTTCTCTCAATTGGGGCAAATTGACCTGGAACCAACGTGTCCCTAAAAAGCAGAATCCACTGTACAGTCCTGAAGCGGGAGAGTCAAGTAGAAAAATTAAATTCCAATGGAGTCAAATCGTTTTTACGAGACAAAACGCCCGTGAAATTATAACGTTTCTTCCATTTGTCGGGGGAATCGGGAAGTTACGAGACAAATTTAGCGCCCTCTATGTTTATCAATCGAGACGTAATTGCGCTTTACGTGACGATATTGCACGCCGTCATGGAGTGTGCAGTTTCGTCCACGCATGTGCAACTGCACAACATTGTCATGAAGAGCGCACTTTCGTCCTTCCAAGAGTAAAACCATCTCTCTCTCTCGCGTGTCGCATGGATTGTGTCTCAAATGTGATCGATTTCAATCGAAAGGAGTTAGAGGAAAATGACTGAGGTACTTTTGACTGTCGATAAACGTGTACCGATTACTCGGCTTTACTCCGAATTCGGCCAGAACGTAACTGAACCACTTGAAAATGTAAGAAGATATTGAACCGAGAAACCGTCAGCCGCATGCCCATCGTCCGCATCAGCTAGAATTTTGACAGATGCAGGGTGTCCCGTAAGTCATCATACCATTTCAAAAATCTACATTACTAAACAGTTGCCATAAAAAAGAAGTAACGTTAACTGATCGATAACGTGTCATTTGCAAATATATTTTGTCATTATGTCAATTATGTCAGAAATGGAGGCATTTTGTATCTTGAAAGTTTCTCAAAGTGTCTTCTGCCTATATCTATGCATTTGGATTAGGCTAGCAACAAAATCTTGCTGAAATTTCCTTTGAACTTAGAACTCTCAAAGACCTCTACCCAGGTGGCAACATTCCGTCATTGCTCAAGTGTCAATGATGAAGCCTTTTCTCATGGTGGCGAAAGCAAATTAAATATGTTTTTATTTCTCTCGTCTATCTGAAATCATAGGAGTAAAACATGGGATTTAGGAATTTTATAGAAGATGATGCAAAAATATGCACCATAAATCGCTCAAAGTACACTGGTCAACATTTGAAGTGGATCACTATTATTATCCTTATTTACTTTTCTTCCATGTAAGCTATGAGTCTAACTCCTATTGAAATCTTAGCCCGATCTTCTTAGGCGTATTATGAAACAATGTNAAAATGTAATTAGCAGCATGAGAAGGCGATGTGATGCTGTGATTCGGGCAAGAGGGGGTCCGACAAGGTACTAAGATTGCAATATTTCTTGAAATTCTCCGTGCAACCAAGAAAATAAAGTGGGCGGCTGATGTGCCTTAGTGACAGGAGTTGGAAAAAGTTATTCTTTTGGTAACCTAAAAGGTTAAACTGAGTAATTCTTTTTGCGTTTGTATCTCTAAAGAATATTCTGTAATAAATACTTGCAAAAAACTCAATAAGTTTCCATAGCACGATAAACTCATGACCTACCCAAGTGATCCACTTCAATCGTTGAGCAGTGTAGTATAAAATATCCCGTGATAGACCAGTTCCCAGTGATGGGCCACAGCGCATATAATTTCTAACATCTCAGCTTCCATAGCACGCCTACCCCTTTTGTGACAGGCTTGTAGTATGCAAGCACCTACACACCTCCCAGGTGATCATGTTAAAAATTCCTAGTTTTTGAAATTATCCTGCGCCGTGGCCCATCACGGAGTACACGTCCTTAACAGGCCCATCATTGGGTGTTTTACTCTACACCTTTCTAATATTCTTTGGAAGCAATTTCCGTTTGAGTCTGATTCCAAGTCTTTATTGCGAGGGGAACAAATGAAAAGAACATTCCTTCCATCAATGCCAACAGTTGACCTAGTTGTTGCAGTTTGAAAAATATTGCTCTTTCAAATGGTATAGTGACTTATTGGACACCCTGTAGACCGAAAAAATACCAGTCGATTGGAGGAAGACATGTATCTAAGAGGCCTGTGTAGCTGTCATTGGTATCATATTTGAAATGATACAAAACAATGAATAAATTCGGTGGAGAAGCGGAGGATGTCTACGCTGGATCCCTTTGGAAGCATTCTTTCAAAAGGGTCATTCAATCTCAAATCACCCAAAAAACCATGCATTTTTAGGAGGTACCATCTCAAAAATCGATTAAACTTAATGTGTGTGTTTACTTTAAAAGACAAAGGTTTCTCATTGTTCTGAAATTCTCTACTTTCTGACTATTTCCAGAAAAGTTATCCGCATACGAAATTTCATAGGCGGAACATGATCTACTGTGGAAATATGGATATAAAACCTGAAGTTATGGTCCGATTTCAACAAAGCTTCATTTAAAAGGGAAAACATGGGAAATCCCAAATATGTAATAATGACCGAGCTTTAAAAATATATGAACATGTTCTGAGTAAGACCCTTGACGCTGAAAATTACCTGGTGGATCCAAAGCGAAACATAAGGCAGTTTTGCAGTAGAAGCAACTTTGTCCTAGGTAGAGCAGTATAAAGTTTTATAGATATATATTGTTTGTTATCTTACAAATTGCTTTCAAGGTGGGAACTTCGTGCCGGCTTTCATTACTTTTGAATCGGTAAACTTTTCGTCCTAGAATTCATGTGCTTCATGCATGAATGACCTTTGAATAGCCTCTCAGATATCTGAACGTTCGTTGGCGGAATTGCTTATTTTTATTATAGCTCTAGCAGTCGACTGCATGACTAACCACAAAGCAAAATGAACATTAATTGATTCATAATTGATTAACTGGACTCTGATATACCATTTGAGATTTCCAGTGCTTCCAGTATTGAAAAGGTGTTTCTGAATCCCTGAAACTTGCTTAGCGAAGGAAGCACGATCGGACTAGTCAGAGCAGAAGGCGATTTGTTTTATGAGAAATTATGGTGAACGAGGGCAGAAAGTAAAAAAAATTATGCAATATACTGGATGATCATTCAGCAAGAACTGCAGACTTGCACTCCACTAGTGAGTTCAAACGGACTTGAATTAGTGCGCCTTTTGGAAGTCTAAATTACTGAACCTCTTGCACTGGTAGGACTGATTATATTTATTTTTAGGAAATGGGGTGATTACTGCAAGTAAAAATGACCAAAATTTGCAAATTTGTCTTCAACTATCTTTTTTTTTTAAAGCAAATAAAATCACGGTAATAAGGCTCCATCCTAATGCCGTACATCGACCACAGTATCGCTCCGTCTTCGATTTCTTTGGGAGAAGTTTCATACACACTTCAAGTGAAGCGAACCTATGAGTCTATGCATGTGTAAATTCTCTCCTGAACTTACATAATGCTTTCCCAGAGACGTTTACGGAACGGTACAGGATTGGATTGCCCAGAGTTCGACATTATCGCCCAATTTGGAACGAAATATCACAATGTGCAACAATATTGGACGTTTAGGACTAAATGTCATATTGCGCGAGAATGTTGCGCATGTTTCAACGAAATCTCACAATACGGGACAATATTGTACCTTTCAGGACTAAACTTCGCATTACACAGCATTGCACGTTTAGGACCTGACCTCAAAATACAAAAATATGTATATAGTTTCACAAGTAGTTTTATAATGAATGCAACAAATTTACAACAAATACAACAAACGGAACATTATTGTACATTAACTTCCGAGGCACGTTGGACGAAGAAAAAGACTATTTCAAGAAAGACTTAAAGCCTAAACAAAAACAGGGTTATCTTAGACGTGATTTACCATTACGGAAAAATCCTGTAGGAACCTATCTAATCTTATTCTAATACTTTAATTCGAAGAGGTCAAAAGTTGCGGTGGTGGTCGTGGTCGTGGCTGTCACCCCCAACGCGCGGGCCTACGACGTTATGCAATTCTGCGTCATGGGCTAGGCCATCGGCTTGGCCATCCAACGCACTTAGCGCCAGGTCCGTTGAGCTATATTAGTCTGAGCCATAGGCTGTGGCTCATCCTATTATTTCCATAGGCTTCATACTTAGTTGTGTCAATCAAAGGGTGCTACTAGCTGAATGCGTGTCACGTTTTCACTGATCGACTGCAAGTTCTCCATTTGAATACATTCTTTGCTGAAGTTTTTTTCGCCATCGCTTCCATGCAATAGTGTTCTGTTTGCGCTTCACTTGAAGTGTGTATGAAACTTCTCCCAAAGAAATCGAAGACGGAGCGATACTGTGGTCGATGTACGGCATTAGGATGGAGCCTTATTACCGTGATTTTATTTGCTTTAAAAAAAAAAGATAGTTGAAGACAAATTTGCAAATTTTGGTCANGGGGGGGGGGTGGGAATGGAACCCGGACCTCCTGCTTGCCGGTCATGTGTGCTACCATTACACTACGGAACTCGGGATGTCATGCCTCTCCGTGTCATCTCAATCACTACAGTCGTTTGCCGTAGCGAGCACTGTAAGAATGTACATTTTGATGCACGGAGGGGGCATTTATTTCACATTACTGGCACAATGGAAAAGTGCTCCTGCAGCAACTCACAATTTACCCTGAGACTCTGAAAGTATTGCTCACTGGTGCTAATGTGGCGGCGAGGCATTTTCAGGAATTATTCGCTAGCATTGTGCCACACATGCACTACCTTCCCTCTGTGCAGCCGAATAAGTTCTTGGAAGTAGTCCGTACTGTTGCAGAATAATTGGTGTCTGTACCATAACTCTGATAGATCATGAGCTAATCGGTGATGCAAGAGTATTGAATGTGCTAGGAAGAGGAAATCAGCAGAGTCGTCTTGAGTCTCATGAAAACGTGCTAAACGAAGGCGTTTACAATGGCGATTGTGGCAATAAGCTCGAATATCATGATGATGGTGTTTAGGAACAAAATCTCCCCCTATACTGTAAGCTGTATGTGTATAAATCTAATGAAGCTGTTCAGTTCCGAATGGGTAAAGCGATTAACAGAGTATTGTCAAGGAGACGTTATGATCACCATAGACTATTCAAATTTCGACCTATTAGACGGCCAGCGTAGCGGCCACAGGCAGCTATAAGATTTTTGAAATATGAAAATCCTATGAGATTCTCATAGGAATCCTATAGGATTCGTATCGGATCCTAAAGGAATCCTACCGGAATCTTATAAGATTTTTGGGTTGCGTAAGGGTACAGACCACTTCTAAGAAAAGTTGGACTTCTTGATTGCGAAAGTGCATAATTTTGTGTTTAAATTTCAATGCATGCCTTATTCATTCACAGGTGGATGGATTGCCTTGTTGTGTATTAGCTCAACCAGTAAACTGAATGGAAAAAAATGTTCATTGAGGTTTAGTTTCAAATCTTCCATGCGTCATTATTTGTTTGTGCGACTTGCACAAACACGCCATATGGCGCGTTTGGAGTACATGTTGGAACTCTGAACAAGCCATATGGCAGGGCTTCCCAACCTTTTCCATGTGCGACCCCAAAAATCACGATCGTACCTTTCGGGACCCCAAGCACTGGCTGAAGTTCGACAGGTTCCCTCACCTATGCTCTAAAATCGCAAAGAAAAGACATCACATGGCATTTAGTTGCCGGTTCGCGACCCCAAACATGACCTTGGCGACCCCAAATGGGGTCGCGACCCCTGGGTTGGGAAGCCCTGCCATATGGCGTGAACGGCTGCGAAAGTGTTTTGTAAAAGGAAAGTTGAGTCGGATGAGAGTTGAGTCGGATGCCTCAGTTTGGCCATTGATTTTTCGCGACATTTCTTTTGAAGTCAGAATTCAGTAGAGAAGGTACGGGAGGTTATAATTAATTAATGCGTCCCAAGAGTGAGCACTTCCCTTTGGCCGATGAGAACGTGTTGTCTCGATTGGAAGGGGAATGCGGAATCATGACCGTATCGACATCGCGAAGAACGATCATTGGGATGATGATCCCGATCGGCAGGTCAAATTTCCGATTGCATTCTTCAACTGTCTTAATCCTCCGGGTCTCACCCCCACGCCCTAAACCTTACCATTGGAGCTACTGCAATGCTCTTCTGGAATCTCCAGATTGGGAGCGACATTTGCCACGCACGCATATGATCGTCAGACATATAAACGCAAATGTTTTAAATGTTCAGATGATCACGGGTGTCCTTCGTGGCAGTGCTCATTAGCTCCGAAGAGTTTCACTGGACATGTCATCCGATGGCAGCATGCATTTCGATTTTTGTCGATGTTAATCCCTATCAAGCTTGCCTGCGGTATAACTATAAACATGATTCAGGGACAGTCACTAGATCGTGTCGGATTACTACTTCCGGAACCAGAATTCCCGCATGGACAATTATTTGTTGCCTGCTCGCGAGTTCGCTCTGAGGATTCGCTGAAGATTCAGGTTATCAATGAACCGAAGTAGTGCAACACTGTTGCTGGAACCGTTACCGATAATGGTGTCCATGAATAAGTATTTCTTTAATCGTTTAAATCGTTTAATCATTCTTAGGGAAAATATTTGTTTATTATAAAATGAACTTTCCGTATTATTGACACATGGGTCTGGTTTCTTGATGTTTCATTGTTATAACCATATTTGTTTACTTTAATCACGTTGGAATAATTGTTGGTTATTTTCCCGCATACTGGCAGATGAAGCACGCTGTGCCTAAACATCTGTTTGATGCATATTGGTTCCATCATGAACTGTAGATCGAATTTTGCCAGCAGGATTCTGGTTAAGACTATTCTTAGTAGATGAGCAGTAACAAAAATGTATAGGTCCTTTGGTAGGAGGCTTGTAATTGTGGCCACATGCCGCTCATACTTTTATTATACGCTTGCTAATGTCTTTTAGTACGACGTGGATGAGTCTAGTTCTGTTTAGATTCTGTTTAGATACCTCAGATCAGAAGATGCCGCAAGAACCGTGTCCTTTCGTAATGAATGATGAAAACCATCATAATCAAGGATGTCCGGTGCATTTTTTTAACCTTCAAGTTTTAAACAGTACATCACGTGATTCATTGGGTCGATATCGTTAAAAATGCACAAAAACCTCCTTTTATATATCCACAAGCAATTTGTAAAATATTGGGCCGATCGGATGAAATTTACTATCATTCCAAAAAAAAGTATTGGTAGTTTTTTTTTAACACCATGTAGTGATGATTTTCAATCGGACATACCATTCCAAGACAGGTGAATTTCAACATTCTGGCCAAGAATCTGCTAGTGAGTTCTCACCTCCGACACAGACGAAAATCAAAGCACGTTTGAATCACACGAATATTATCATTTAGCGTTCCAGGACCATTAACTGAACATCGGCCAAACCTATCATTAGATTATATTCATAATGCATGGTATCGACCCTTGTCGTGGCTCGTTTTGGGTATAGGACAATTTATACATAGATTCTTTCCATCTAAAGTCTGTCTTTTGGTTTTGTCCACAGGGCCAGCGCTGAAACGATAGTTTTTCTAGCTGACCCAAGAATAATATGAAAGAAAACATTCGAAGTTATTCCAGGGTTGCAGTACCTTGGATTTAGTCCTCCATTTTATTACCAGTCTAAGCAATTACAACATTGCAATGCCAATTATTGGAATGCTCACTCCCACCGTAATGGCACCCCAATATTGGGACAATAATGACGGCAAGGGAACATTTATAATGGATTCTGAAAGTACTAATTTTAGTACTTTCCAGGGAATGATCCCCTTTCCTGCTCTGCAAAATACTCAAATCTTCCTTTCCTCACTTGGGGGCGGAATGATCAATGTTCCCCCAGGGGTGAAGAAAGAAGGTATGAGCCTATGTGTATAAACAAGTTCATGTTAATAGTACCTTCTTCCAAGTGCGAGGGATGCAAGGAGTTCTCATAGAGAAGATGAGCTTGTTTATCGCCTTGGGCTCAATGACTCTGTCTCAAATCTGGGGATGATACATGTTTGTGTCAGATTATAGTGCTTGCTATAATGAAACTAGGTAAAACATATGGTCAGGTACTAAACACTCCTGTGAGGGATGATTCCATGGAAAGAGGGAAGTGAACTTTTGTGGACAATGCGAAAATCGAAACCCATGCCTCCATCTAGCGGTCAAGAGGAAAACTTTAGCATTTCCAAAAAAAAGCATTCTACGTGCAACCCGGCACATTGGATCATCGCGTCAGACTGATATTGGATCGATGATGGAATGGCAATATTTGGAAGCCAATATTTAGCCGGTATTTGCAATAATGGCAAGCTGGAAAAACATCGTGCCAAATGTTGGTCCAGCACTGACTCCATAGCTGGTGTTTCTCTGGTGATAACACTGAATGGGTTCTTGGACGTTTCTTGAAATACCTCGTAAAAATTATATTCCCTAATTGCGATGCATGCTCTATGATACTGCCATAAATATTATTTTAAAAATGCAATTTATGAAAATATAATAATGTCATATCACTGCTATAATGCTCACGCAACGTTGGACTCTGACATTCAACGTCGATGACATTGTATTGACCCTAGGGGAACGTTCCGACAATGCTACTATGTTTGCTTGGCAGTTCGGAAGAATGGAATTATTCCACTAAAATCGTTCGGCGATGCAAGTGCTGATTCATTGAGGCAGCAGCATTGAAATTGTCTGGCAGTTGGCATGCACATAGTGAAAGCATATACAATTGTGTATATGCTTTTGTGATATTGTGTTTCTCCTTTGCTGAATAAGCATATTAACTTCTTACTGAACACGCTATCTTATGACAAGTCACTATAGACAAGGATATCGGAAAAGGGCGTATGGACACTTATGTCCTTTACCCAGAGAACTCCTGAATTAGTAGGGTTGCAGCACATGAAAGAAGGCCATGACTCGAACATCTCATACAGGGTGATGCACTTGTTCTATGGTCCCATGGTATTCAAATGAAACTAAATGTTCGAATTACTACGTGAATATAAGAGACAATTTCCACCATCAAAGACCCTGCTATTTGCCTACTGTATGTGCTTATTTCCTATAGATTATGTCCCTTGGCATTCAAGTGAAACGCACCCTTTGAATTAGGAAAACCAAAGTGTGTGGGATGAAAGATCGAGGATGCCTCCCTAAACCGTGAGTGCAGCAACTTAAAGCTCAGAAAAGGAAAGATGTCGGCTCGATTGGATCGACCCGAAACTTGGATCGGGCGTGTAGTTTGGTTTGCAATCGGGTTTTCAGTCGAGTATGAGGGGAAATCAGACACAAAGAGTTCTGAAGCTTGGAGGTCTAAGTGGCCTGTGGGCTGACCCGAACTGCCCGACATGATCCGCGGGACGGATCCCCAAAGTTCTGTCGGTGATCGAAGTTCGGGTCATGTGCGGGTCAAAATTCGAATCGGGCCGATTAGGTCGGAAATTCGATCCATGGGAGCCTCCGACGGAGACGACGGCGTAGGGTCGGGGTGGCCGCTTGCCCTCCCTCCCTACTCTTCCTATCCATGCCACGCTTATGGACAGAGAGACTGACAGAGAGGTAGACAAATGCCAGGTACAATTATACGGTACAGAAGGCGTTACATGAATAATTGATAGCATATCTGTATCAAGAAAGAAGCCTTCGCCATCTCTGGCTAATGCAGGGAATGAGACGTTTATCCTACGCTTTCGAGCAATTTTGTGGGACTCGAAATCTTGTGCAATTGCGTCACGGATTGTGCAATGCTGGCGAGAGGGAGAGGGGAGAGTTTGGAATAAATCACAGCACTTGAGCATTTTGGCTTCTGGACATTCATAGGAAATGTTCTTCCTAATGCAAACTGGTCTGATGAGACTGAGATATAGTCATATCGTCTACTTTTATGCTGCCTTATATTCCTTGTGCGCACCACCTGTTGACACTCAAAGAGGGAGCTGTAGCAGTCGGATTAGCTATCATGAAGGAAAATGAGCCTTTTTTAGGGTTGTAGATGGGGGGGCAGGGGATCACAAGCAAGGGACAGCCACTACGAGCAGCTTTAGACCGCCGCGTACTGGTGTGCAGGAAAGGCAGGGAAGAGTAAAGTGTTTCTACGCGAATGCACGCAGCTTACGTAATAAAATAGACGAGCTCAGGGGGCGGGCACTGGACAACGGTTTTGATGTCATCGGAATAACCGAGACTTGGGGAGGTTCTCACATTTCGGATAAGGAATTCGAGATCGAAGGATACGACATCTT
>CAJPEV010003165.1:0-19386 GCA_905338385.1 Darwinula stevensoni | reverse complement strand
TTCCAGTTTGATGACAGCAAGAGAACGAGAGGTAACCGACTTAAGTTGCGCAAACCGCAGGTGCGGCTCAGGTCGAGACAGGAATTCTTTACTTGCAGAGTGGTGAACGCGTGGAATGCGTTAGATGACGAAGTAGTGGCTGCCCCTTCTGTGACTATCTTTAAGAAGAAACTAGATGCTTTCATGGACAGGCAAAAAGGTGGGGGCAATGTTGACGTAGGTACTAGACAGTTAGCAACTAAGATAGTAAAAAAAAAATAAAAAAATAAAAAAAAAAACAAAACAAAAATACAAAAATATTTAGCTTCAAGAGGGTTAGGCCTACCCTAAAATTAAGGAACGCTCGACCTCGACACGTGATATCGAAATGGGCGAAATCGCCTCTTGATATCACTAACTCTCCTGACTCCTGACTCATGAATTAAGCAATGGATAAATTAATATCACATTCCTTCACAATTCCCATATGAACCTCGATTGAGTGTGGTCTTAGTCCTATTTATTTTTTGGAATCCTTCATGATTCCCATGCAATTCCAATTTGAATTTTCTTTAAGGGTATCCAAAATTACCGCAGCATTAATCCAAAGAAGAAAAAGCCCTTCCTCAATGTAATGCTAGCCTTAAGTTCAGCGTTTTGAAGGACGTATGGGGATGATGTGCCCATTTAGAAAATTAATTGAGGCATAACAAAAAAATTATGTCAATGAAACTTTGCTTTACCTAAAACATAGGTGTTTCGACAATAAAATTCCATTTTTCGCTTTGGATCAACACGGTGAAATTCAAGGTCAAAAGTTTCATGGACGTGTGAAGATGTTGAAATATATTTTTTAATTCCGTTATGATTACATATTTTGGAATCCCAAGTTCTGTCTCTTGAAAGTCCCCTTGTTAATTGACATCCAACCATAACTTCTGGTTTTATAAGCTTATTTCAACAGGTCAGGCTTCGCCTCTGAAATTTCGTATGCGGATAACGTTCGAAGAATTTGCTGCAAATATGAAAAAAATGAGAAACCTCTGTCTCCTCCTAGAAGAACCCCACACTCCAAATTTCATCTATTTCTGAGAGGATACACAGTCTTCGATTCGGTGATTTGACGAGGACCCAAAACAAAAACAAGTCGATGTAAGAGTGAAATAGTATAGCCCCTGAAGGCAGCACTTTCCTGTCAGTAGATGTATGACACCTTTAAACAATGGTTCCCATATCCAATAGAAAACAGTACATGAATAATTTGTTTTCTTTATTGGAAAGTCCAGAGAAATGGTTAGACTGTTGGAGGAGTACTTAAATCCAACTTCACCTAATGACTTCGATGTATGCATCAGTTGAGAAACTTGTTGGTTGATCCTGGTATATTTATTTTAATTTGGCCCAGAGCATCTTAGAAACAAAGACGAAGTAAATATCGTAAATGGCAGACAATATAAGGAAATCCAGAGTTCGGGAATGGGATTTTACCACAGAAGATTGGTGGGTTTGCGAAGCTGCAGGATGGATTCCCAAATGCAATTCTTCCAATCAGTAATTACTTGAAGCAGGAAAAAAAACGCACTTATGGCAATATTTTGAGAAAATATTTTCATGAACTCATATGCTTACTGCATTATCACCAATACATCATTTGGATCTACTGCACATGTTTCCTAATGTTGCGGCCCATGTTGGTCAATTGACATTATCCAATCGATCATTATGGTGTCCGCAACTTGTACTATATATTCAAGGTACTGCTTCTGAAATCTGAAAATCACGCATCAGAATGTGAGATTGACAATATTCTTGTCTTTTTTCATATTTTCTATGGATAATGGTGCAGGATATGCCGTTATGCTAGAAGTAAACAAGACTGATTTAAAAAGGAAGGTTGTTGCCAGTGGCTTTCCTGTATTTAGCCGTCAAGTAAAAACGCCTCAGGAGCTCTGGATTGCACTTGTCGTTCATTTTTTAGTTATTGCATGTATGTACGTACTTACATCGTCTATTAGACAATAAAGTCAGAGAATCACCTGGTCCGAGTCGAAGATGATTTGAGCGTAATTGCCAGGGAAGAATCCCAACCGACCTTGGAGTTCTCCATACCACCAGCCTGAGTCATCCATTTCCAATATAGTCACGATATCCCCTTCACCAATTGTGAGTTCATCGGGACTCTGAGCGTCATATGAATACACGACTCGACACTTCTCCTCCACTGGGAACGGGAAAAAGCCAAAACCCTATTGGTTGAAGAGCACACATTCTTGCTAGCCTTTCATCAAAACGACGCTTATCTATTGGTTATGCAGCCATACACTCATGAGGGGTTCAGTTTGCTGCACTTTGGTTCTTGGGAACTATTACAACCTCTAAATCCTATAATTACCACTACTACTTCAAAGCAGTCGTATCCGTTGAAGTAGTGGAATGCGTGAAATTTTCTAGCCAAATAAAATAGTATTTTAATGGGGGGGTCAATCCAATCATTGCGAGTCAAATATATATGATACTAGCGAGTTTGTTTGCCCTTCGGGAAAAACAAACTCACTATGATCGCGCCTTCGGCGCTCCATTACATTGGATAGTGATTAATTAATTTATTCTTTGCGAAATGGCAAACACGTATTTAAAGTGCGTGTCCATTGAAATACGTGACATATGGGGACAAAAATCTTGATTTTTTAAATCAAAATCATTACTTCTATGAATTTATGTGTGCCTAACTTGAAATCATTTGTGTCCCTTTTTGTAAGGGTGGAGAATACATTTTGAAGTACTTCCTTCCTAAAATCTACGCTAATGTGGCATATTTCGAAAGTAGGATTTTTCCTGTACTCAGCCATCAAATAGGTACTTCTGAGGGAAGTTTACATTTTCTGTCTCTGTTTTGTTGGATCAAAAAAAAATTCAGAAAAAAGGAACTTTAAAAAAGTTCCGTGATGGGTTTTAACGGAATTTTTTTTTTCTTCTGAAATGTAGACTCAGGGAACTCCATGCCACCCAGTTTCAGCCTTATACGTTTCCCCTTTTTACTGGCGGTAAAAATATATTTGGAAAAGCGACCCCCCCAAAAGCTGTGCTCTGAGGAGACGCATAACAAAAGTTGAATTTTCATAAAATCAACATCACGTCCGTCATGCCTGCGCCAGCTGCTACTTTCCTATTTCTGCCCGATTCGCTGGATGTGTAAACGTCTTTGAAAACGTAACGTCCCCAAGAAATATCTCCCCCCAAAACCCAATATTTGGACAATTTTGACATTTTTCCTGAGCTCAGTGCTTCAGCAGTCATGTTCTTGCCAAGTTTCAGTTTTCCATGTGCCTCCGTTTGATTGAAGCAAAGAGATCTATTTGAAAATATGTTCCCCGAAAAGTTGTGCCCTATGTATCACAAAATTATAATTTTTCCTCAACTCAGCATGCGACTTGTGTCAGTCAGCTACTCACCATTGTTTATATATAATAAAAGTAGAATTTTTTATTTACTCAGCTATACATCAGGTTATTCTTTGCCAAGTTTAAACTTTCTAGCGCCCTCTGTTTCGCTGGATCAGAAATTAGAGCAATTACGTCATTTTAAATATATGTGCCTTGAGGCGTTTTAACCGAAAAGTACCTTTTTTCTACCGAAATCAATTCTCATAGAACTACATGCCCACAAAGTTTCAACCTAAGTTTCGTATGGGTCATCAAGAAGTTTTCACATATTTCAATAAAAAGCATTAGGGACAGCACTATTAATAACCCCTACACGACAATTACATCACAAGGGTCAGATCATGGGCAGAAAATCTGAGGTAGGAGGATGGAAGAGTTGTACATACTGTTTTCAGCTGATCGAAGAACGGGGGAGCTTTGAATCTGAGGAGGCGATGGAGATGATTGAGGGATGACAGTGCTTTCTTCCTGGGTAGGTGGCTGTGGAGCACGACGTTTGCGTGACTTTCCCTTTTCCGTCTGTACCTGTGCATCATCCTTATTGTTCCCTTTCCCGTTCTTCATATTTTTGGAATGCTGCGTCCGAGAAACGATCCTAAATGAATATTTTTCCAGACAGACTCAACTAATCGGAAATTTGTTTTGGAACCTTGGAAAAACAGTGGCCAGAAAAACTGGTCCAATGTTGGAGCCTTCTGTGTTTGTAGACTAATAAATTCATGAGTATTCAATAAACCATATTTGAAGGGAAGATAGCACTGCTTCTTGGCTCCCAATACCTATTGGTTTTGTCTTGAAGTCTTTGAGTTTGCCTGCCTTTCCCTTTTCTGTCCGTACCTGTACATCATCCTCATTGTTCCCTTTCCCGTTCTTGTTATTTTTGGAATTTTGCACCCGAGTAAAGATTCTAAATAAGTATTGTTCGAAACAGACACTACTAATCGAATATTTTTGTTGGAATCTTGGAAATGCAGTGGCCAGCAAAACTGGTAAAAAGTTTCTGGTTTTGGTGCTTGGAGGCGAATATACAAGGTTGTGCAAAAGTTCCCGTACACTTTGAAAATCTAACATTTTCACTAATCAAAGGATTTTTGACGATTCTGATGTGTTTTTTTAATTCTACAGACATTTTTGATACGAAATGTTTTCATTATATTAAATTTCATTCCTTATTTGAATTTTTTTCTCTGGAGCTATGGCGCCTAAAAAGAATCGAAGCGCTAATCAAAGTGTACGGGAACTTTTGCACAACCCTGTATATTCATCAGTATTCAATCTAAACCATATTTGGAGGGATGATAGCCCTGCCTCTTGGCTTCCAATGCCTATTGGTTTTGTATTGAACAAGTGGATATTCGTGAAGTAATGAGCTTTCACAGGTGTCAGTGAATTGGACCAGTTTTGAGCATTTTTTTCAGTCAGACAAATCGACATTCATTAATCGCGACGAATGCATTCTGATTTCTCTAAACCTATAAAAAGAAACCATTTGCACCCTCTAGCTTACTTCCAACTCCTTCCTTCCTTCAGTACTCCCTTAGGTCACGAAACGCATTTCCTGAGTTATTCGCAACAACATGGTTTCTCTGTTTGACGATGGCATTTTGTCCCATAAAACTCCAGCACAACTGGGTATTTGTAATGGTACAGTAAGGAGAATGCGTAGTAAAACCAAGCCTGAGGCGACGAAAAGGCCAAAGTCTATAACCAATCAAGCTTACGACGACAGACCAGAGTTAAGACAAGTAGCAAACTCACGGTGAATCAACGTTGATTCGGCGTTATTGCATCGATGCAGCTAACGTTGAAGCAATATTGGCCTGTCAACATTTATTCTGTCATACCAACCTGACGAAGGTCTCAACAATCTGTTTAATTCTTCCGCATGCGCCGTTTCATGACTGAAGTATTATTTGAGTATCATGTAGACACTATCTCCATCCTCCGAATCCGCTTTTTAAAGATACCCCCATCCAAGAACAATATGAACTTAATACCGAGATGAGAAAGAGCTATCCTGTTTCCCCGGAAGCAGGAGGACACCAGCATGATTAATGTGATGTAATAATGGCTACCTTCACTCCAAGTAACTTTCCACAATGATCACGATTTGGATTCATCCTCGAAGACAGGGCGTCGTAGTCGTATGGAGTAATATGCCGTCGCAAACATTTTTATTTCCATCACCCTGCTCAGAATTATCCTGGGTCCAGTTTGATTGGGTCGCCACATTGGTCGAATATAACAGGGAAATGCAATACCTTCCCCGGCGTCGTTTGTGGAGAACATTTATAATACTGCTCCAAAATTACTAAAGATGTGTAATGGTTAAATACTGTATAAGGTAACAAACTATGTTGGGCAAGTAGTCGCCATCGCATTTGCAGTCAGGAAATCTTGTTTGTTTTCCCTGCAGCACAACCGACAAACCGAGATCATTCTTAACTTCCCACGAAACCATTCCGTGTGGTGATGCATTATATGTCCGTGTGTTGCAGAATGTAAATTCTAGGCTAAAGCAAGCCTCAAAAGAGAATATTGGCTCTCATTATTCAAATGTATCGTGTTTATCCAGCCGTGGCTAAGCCAAAGATGAAGCATTGTCCCATAAAAGAGACTTCCGCATTTTGTCATCCGACATTTTGGTCTGATTTTATTGAGGAAACCGGATAGGGGTGGATATGGTAGGCCTATAGCTGGTAGAGGGCATTCCTCAATTATCCTATTCAAATGCGTCTGCGTACTCCCTCAAGTTGCATTAACACCCATGAATTGAAGGCATTCAGAAGCAGTAGCAGAATTGGAAGTTATTTCCTCTTTATCAGATGATCAGCCAATCAGCGACTTACCTGGTCGTAGTTCTTTCTCTGGAGGGCATCCGCGGACTTAATATGTTCCTTTTTATGTTTTGTCAGCAATTCATACTTTTCGTCCAAAATCTGCGAAAAGAAAAGAAATATTTTGCCATGAGATGCACTATGGTTCATGTAGGATGAACTGATGTGGACCTTTTTCAGCTCTTTCTTATATTCCCTTGCTAGATATGGGCAGTGTGCTCCTTCTTCTAAGAAACACGCGAGTGCCTGCTTATAAAACACTTCCTCTCTCTTCATCAGCTCCTTCTCACTGATTTCAGCTTCTTGGCACAATCGGCTCAATTGGATGTCATACTCACTCGCAGCTGAGATCAGGGCGTTGTTTAGCTTCATCTCTGCTGCTCTCTCGCCTTCATCCCGTTTCTGCACATAGACCTCATACTGGGCCTCCAGAAGCTATTTAGGAGAGAGAAAAGAGAAAGTAACCGTCAATACAGTAAAGAATATGAAATACATAAATGATTATACTTTTTCCAAGTCGTCGATGTATTTTTCTAATAGTTGCGGCCACCGCACTTCCATCCTACGTAATGCATCAACAGCTTCCTTTCGAAGTCTTTCATCGCCATCGATCAGTTCCTGCTTCCTGATCAAATACCCTCCAGTCAATCGGCTCATTTGGTAGTTGTAATGCATGACTGCAACTTCCATTTCATTCTTGAGCATCTCCTTCTCCTCAGCATCTCTTTCGCTAAGCCTCTTCTGGCTATTATAAGAAAAAAATAGAAATAGTTTTTTAGACGTCTAATGCTAGATTTAAATTACTATATTTCAATGGAATAAAATTGGTCATTGGAAATGTAGACATTGTAATTGTTTCAAGGGATTCCACTTTGATCTTGAATTAGCAATTTATTGAATCGGTTTTACCTGTTCATGCTGCTTTTTCCTTGTTTTTCCTACGTCCAAGGGAGAAGTCGAGCTTGTTTAGGATAGCTCAAAACATCCATATTCAGTGACAGTTCCGGACAATTCAACTTGGAAGTATTTTAGCCCCTGCAATATTCCAAGAATATAATATTCCAAGGCAACAAGTAGAATATTTGAATGAATTGGCGTACATTTAAAGGATGCATTACGAAGCTTAGAGAACTCGGCAACAGTTTGAAAAATCGAGTTTTAGACTGCAAACTTCACGCTGAACTATATATTTAAATGTGGAAATGTGGAAACTAGGGGATGGTCATGTAAACAAGTCATTGATGAAAGTTGACGCCACTAAAGTGGCCACAGTCACGTTCGATGCCTTCGCGCACGCAGTCCACGACATTGTGCATGACACGCTGAATCATCGCAGTGGGCACAGTGGCCACTTTTATGCGAGTTCCGAACCAGTCAGAGTTGCAGGGCGAGTGTCGTAAATCTTGCTTCTTTGATCCCCCCCCCCCCCCCCCCCCCCCCCACCCCNGTTTGGGTAAGCATGTTTTTTTTCTCCCCCCCCCCCCCCCCCCCCACCCCCAAGACAGGGTCTAAAGCTGTTAGGTCCGGCGACAGCGATGGCCAATGAAGATCCCCATGTCTGGATATCGTGCCGCAAGGAAAAGTTATTCTGAAAACGTCCATGGTTATGCGAGCTGTGCGTGACGTCGCACCATTCTGCTGAAACCGCATCTCAGGAGGAAGGCGAAGGAAGGCTCTGGCATGACTAGCTTTTAGTTATAGTGATATACAAATTTGAGGCTAGAAGATGACCTTAATTTTTGAACACCCTGTAGCATCATACCTACTGACCTGATGCTGCTGAGATGCAGAATTTTCAGGTTTCCAGGGATTATAAGCCTGCATGCCCAATTTAATCAAAATTTGATTTGGACGGGTGTTACTCAATTGCTGATATTCCATAGAATCACCCTTTTGCATTTTTTTCTGAGATGGTGACTGCAGAGAGTATTCATATCGTGAGGTTGCATGGAAGCAAAAAGGACCTATTTGAGGTATTTATGAACAAAGCCATTTTCGACAAACAAAATTTTCGGTTCAAAACGAATGTTGGTTGTCAATGACGTTGTCTTTAACTTCCAAATTGCAACAAAAATGAACGGATTTAAATTGCCACTAAAATCATTATTCCTTGTCTACAAAGCATATTACATTTAGGTATTCGGCATTACCCACTTTCCGCTACAATGCTTCCAGCTTCTGTACTTCCGTAATAAATATTCGATAATACTTCTTTAGGAAGATTGGATTAGATTGAAATGACATTTCCATGGAAAACACATTAGTCAATTTACATTGTAAACTTGGAAATGCTTGATTAGTAATTTTGCCTTTCAGATTTTATTACATATTTTTGTGGCAAAGTACTTCATCTTATATATTTATAGTACCTAGCGAGTTTGGTTGCCCTTCCGGCAAACGAACGCGCTATATAAGCGCTTGGACGCTTCATGATCCAGAAACGTGATTATTTATTTGAGAAATTTTCGAATGAACAAAAGTGGAATATACGTCCTTCTCGAAATATGTGTCATGGAGGGATATCACCAGAATTTTTTCGAAATCATTGCTCCAAAGACTTCTTTTGTGCCTGCTTTAGATTTCTTCATGTGCCCGTTTTTGTCAGAGGGGAGATAAATCTTGAAATACTTCCCTCCCATAATTTTCCTTGAGAGGCAAAATACTTCAAAGGCAGACTTTTTCCTGCACTCAGCAATTAAACAGGTCAAGTTTACATTTTTGAAAATTATTCTCTCTTTTGTTGGATTGGAAAAGATCCTGGAAAATGCGCCTGTCATGAAATATGTGCCCTGATGTGTTTCACCTAAAGAAAATTATAATTTTACAAAAATAGGTACTCCGAGACCTATTTGCACACCAAGTTTCAGTCTTATACATTTGCCCGTTTTGCTGCTGCAAAAATATCTTTGGAAAGACAACCCACCCAAAAACTGTACTCTGAGGTGGTCCACTGCAAAATATGACTTTTCCCTGAAATGAACATCATGTCTGTTATGTGTGCGTCAAGTTTCAACTCTGCGTTTCAGATGGATTTCCCAGGGCAAAATTGCATTAATTAAAAATGTCACCGTAAAAAAATAACCCCCCCCGGAGATTCATTGGAAGCTTGACATTTCTCCTCATCTCTATGTGTCAGTAGTCATATTCATACCAAGTTTCAACTTTCCATGTCAGCCCGTTTCACAGAAGCAAAAGATTTTCCCCCAAATTCTATAACCCCAGGGCATACAAAGTCAGAATTTTTCTGGATTCAGCATACAAATTGAAAACCCACTTACCACGTTTCATCCATCCCATAATTATCTGGAAAATTATTTAAATTAGCGTCAGTCAGTTACTCATTCAGTCATGATCGTTTACATCTAATATAGACGATTGTGACGGACTGACGCTAATTCTAACCATGTTCTAGAAAGGTTAGAAATCTGAAACTTGGTACCCATGTACCTTTTGGGGTGCGGAGTTCAGAAAAAATCCTACTTTGGGGGTACATGCCCTGGGGGTACACATTTTTGGGGGAGAAGTTTTATTTTAAATATATATTTTTACGGATGAGAATGGCATCGAGAGGCTTCGTTGATGTAGCGGTAGCACACCTGACTGGTAGTCGGGAGGCCCTGGTTCAATTCCCGGCCATTCTATGGTTTTTTTTTGTCTTCTCTTGCATTCCATGTTCCGTTACTCATTCACCCCTCCATAATAATATTTTTGCTGGAATAAAACGGAGAGACATGGAAAGCTGAAACCTCGTATGGACGTGCCTATCGAGACGACGAGTTCAGGAAAAATGCAAAATTTTAGGTCCATGACCTGTGGAGATCGCCCTGCCAACACCCGCGAACACTCCAACCATGCACAAACCATGACAACCATGTCGCCCTTCGTCTTCTTTAGCCTATGTTTCCTTTCAACTTTCACTTCGTCAATCGAACTTCAGTTCGTTTGACTTCATGCCTCACACCGGGTGTAAAATAGGTCGACAGTGATAATGCAAGGGCGGCGTAACGTGATCACCTTCGTAGACCCAGCAATCTCTGCATGGACAGGCCTGGAACTTGAGTCCCACTCGAGAAATTGGAGATCGAGAAACGGGATGGTTACGACGCCGCCGGTGTCGTCTCTCTTATCCAAGAGTAAGCGCTCCTGTGCCATACAGGTGGGATCCTGTCGTTTTCACCCTTGGGAGTCACTCACTTCGTGAGGAATATGAGGATGGGTTTTCGATTGATAAAGGGGTCGGGACCCCGATGAATATATGGACGGAGATCTCCTACCGGCGAGGAAGTCATCCTTCTTCCAGAGATGAAAGAGGACTCCAAGTGTAATACGCGGGGACATTTTACACGTCCCTGCGGGAAAGAGTCAGTATCGGACACATCAAAGTAGAAAGCGGGAGGTGTGCGTAGAATGCCTCTCTCTCTCGTTGTTACGTCATGGATGGCATACCAATTAATGTCTTGTGTTCGGCGATGTAGTGGTAGCAATCTCGAGCGGCAACCTGGAGGCCCTGGCCTCGATTCTCGCCCCCTCCGTCATTTTATTTTCGTCCACTTTTGTCATCTGAACTCTTCCCCCATCCCCCGGGCTATAGCGTTCTCAGGAATAAATCTAACAGACGCAACAGCCAGAAAACTATGCGAGCCTGAGAGAGGGAGACGTACACCCAGAAGCAGGCAGAAGACTATATGGGCCCCCGCCCCCATATAGGGGGGACACAAGCAATCGCGCTGAGCGGAAGCGTCTGACATGTATGCGCGTGCATGCCACGAACCACCGACCACGACCTCTACCACCACCACCACATACCACAGTAGATTTTATTACATAGATGATATTACCCAAGTAGCATATAAACGCTTTCAAGGACGTTCAACATGTTATCATAAAGGTCTTTGGACATCAAGTGTACCGGAATTAACACGCCCTGTTGAGTGCCTTTTAAGCATGAAACCTTCAGCATTTGAAGGACATTCGCCGAACGCTTATCATATTTTCCTCAAGTATATTATTGGTATCAATCTGACATCTGTTGAAAAAAAAAAATGGTCTCACAACCGAAGATTGATGGCGTCAAAGTGGTCGCTATAGCGGGTCAATCCTTGATATAGCTGGAATTAGTCCCCAATGCTTTCCACAATGTAGCCGATCTTTCTCCACATAAGCAGAGCGGATGAACTCAATTTCTTGAACAACTCCGTCATTAGAGATAACCCAAGGCAAGGAGTCTCCAGAGAACTCAGGCTCGAACGATAGAGATTCAGATGGTTCAGAGATGGTTCAATTTCCAAGGTGACTACATCGAAATAATTTCAGCATTCAATAATCATATCTCTCATAAGAAAAAGGGATTTCGGTAGAGGGAATGTCTGACTCCTGAATGTGAGATATCTGCAGATAGGATGAAAATCAATAGGCGCGGTAGCGCCTATTACCTTTCTTCAACCCCTTTCCGCCGCAAAGTTAAACCTCCCCGTATTCCTCTCTAAGAACATTAACAGCAACGAAATTTGGCATACTTCTTCCTCTCTCAACACAGAATCACTCCAGAAAATTTGAAGCTCCATCTCCCCGGGGTTGTGGAGAACGCTGAATCTTGTTTTTGGATGATGAGAATTTCATTCCGTTTTTTTTTTCTCCCCCCCCCCTAGGTAGCCACTCCTGGGGGGTTTTAGGAGGAAAGAGACAAACCATAAGAAAGGTATTGACTCGTAGATGACGAAAAGTGGCTTTTTGCTGCTTGCGATGCTCCATTTTGCTATAAAAAATAAAATTAACTGTCGTTCAATTAGGCTTAGAGTGTTTCCTCCGGTACCGTCCCGCAGTGTTGCCGGATACCGTGCCGAAATTATGCCAGATTCAAGACCGTTTCAACCTCCGTATTGGCGTCTGAATCATCTGGTATTTTTTATGTATGAGACATGTTTGTGCTGATTTCATGAGATGAGAATGAAGCGGTGGTTAGCTGTTATTGATCGATTTGGTGGGATAGTTAGACATCCGGACAACCCTGAATTAGCAGGATGGTGCGTACCATGGATTCCACGCTACTTGAGGGCATTCTCTCCTCAGACCTAATCGAGATGGCTCGAGGAACTCCAGATAGGCCTAACGTTCCACGTTCCACTGAAATGTTTCATGAAACGCGAAACAGGCCTCCAATCGGTCTAACGTTAAACATCCACTCTAAAATGGTTCATGAACGTATGAATAGGCCTGTGATTAGCCTATTGTTACACGTCCTTAACCAGATGTCTTGAAGACCACGATTCACCCTTGCAGGCCGAATTGGCGCCGTCAAGTCGAGAATGGAGTTTCTTTTGAAAAGAAAAGGTAGGCCTTGGCGTGACCTGAAGGCAGTCTGTTGGTTATGCCTAGGCCTAACGTTAGTGAGTGCGAGGCCGGGGGAGGGGGGGGGGGGTTGAAGAAAAGGAAGGCGATTGAAAATAGGTTTTCACATTACTTCATTTCTGTTTTATGACTGAAATTCCCCACTCTTCTCCACCAGAATATCTCAGCCAGGGTAAGATAGTACCTTTAGGTAGTACCTTCAATCTAAATAATGGGCCACAATATGGCTTCTAACCCCCGGCTGCATGAGTAGGACTCTACTTAGACCGAATGCAATTGATATGATGAAAGGAACGTATCAAAAACGTTCATTGCATATCGGATGAATCCGAAAATATCAAGTTTTATTGAACCTTTTCCATGGAAATATAAAATTCACGTAGTTCAAGGAACTCATAAATATAACCGTTTTTCACTGCTTTGAATTTTTAACATATCTGATTGGAAAGAAAATTCTCGGAATTTCATGAACAATTATTACAACCCAGTTTATTTAAAAGTAAAATCATCTCAATCATGAATGTAATNTACTCGTCGCTGGCGGTCCCGATCGTCCAGCTTGTGGGGTACCCAGCACCCCAACTTTGCCTTCTTGCCAAGCTCAGCCAGATGATGAAGGATAGTTGTATGGGAGACACCCAGCAAGAGCGCAAGCTCTCGCGATGTTTGCCGGTTGTTGGCCTCAAGTGCCTCCTGCAAGGCAGTTATCAAACTCCGAAGGACGACCGGTGTGTGGCTGGTCTTCCAGGCTTTCATTTCCTTTCTGGAAGTGACTGTACCAATCATAGGCAGTGCTCTTGGACACAGTGTCCGGGCCAAACGCGGTATTGATGTCAGTGATGGAATTGGCTGCCTTCTTCTTGATTCGGAAGTCATAAGGAAGAAGCAGGCGAACTTGCTCCTTAGTAAGACGGTAGGGCTGGTTCATGGCTGGAGAGCACCAGGGCTGTAATAATATACGGTTGTATGCCGAAGGACACGACCTACTTATAAACACACGCAGAACATTCTAACATGCTCTGGAATAAAATTGTACTAGATATTCAAGAAATTCCGAGAACTTTCTTTCCAATCAGATATAAGCAGTCAATATAACGTTCCCAAGGACGTTAATGGAATTCTGGCAATAACTTAAATGAAACGTTGATTGAACACGTTCGGGTGCTACTGGGGTGGTAGTCTCTGAACATTATGGTGACTCCTTCCACGACAACAGAGCATTCCATTTCCTCCAGTTTGCAGCAGGTTTACCTGACACTAGTTCAGGAAAAACCCCTCTGGGCACATATTTCGTGATTGGCGCGTTTTCCAGGATCTTCTTCAATCCAACAAAAAAGAGAGCAAGGGAAATTTGAAACTTGGCTCAGAAGTACCGGCTCAATTGCTGAGTGCAGAGAAACTTTTGAAGTGTGTCTCGTGAAGGCAGGTTATGGGAGGGAAGTAATTCAACATTAATTTTCCCACTGTCAAGAAGGGGTACGTAAAGAATTATGAAGTTAGGCACAAAAGAAATCATGAGAGTAACGATTTCGATAAAATTCCTTCTGACGTCCCCTCGTGACACATATTTCGACAAGGATGTATGTAACGTTTTTACTACTTTGAAAATGAAATAAAGAAAAAAATCACGACTCTGGATTATGGAGCGCTGAAGCCACAAGCACAGTATGGTATGCAGAGCGCATCACTTCAGAGATCAAAATGAGAAATGTTAGTTCGTCATAATTCTAGGATAGATCGAAGACATTTTCTTCATGTCCTGAGCTTGTCCCATTTACTTGTGTGCATAAATAAAAGCTCATCTCTTGACTGCCTGAGTTGTGAAATAATTGTTACAACTGATTAATTTACAAATTATTCTCATGAGTGGAATAGCCTTCATTTTGCGTCCGTTTTTATCCTTGTCTCCTGCACTTGAAATGCTGACCTTCTCTCACAGAATGATAACATTCTGAGCAAGAGGAGTATGTACCAACACTTTCTCAAGAGGGAAGTAAAAAAAAAACATTAAAAAAGCATTAAAATTGCATTGATCTCACCTATTTTCACCAGAAACTAGAACTTCTAATATGAGAAGCACTCGACCATCAAAATGTGCATGTTGATTTTGCGGCGGCACAGTGGTATTTTGGGATAAACTACAAATGCTACACTTTTTTTAGCTCGCAGATTTATTTTAGTGTCAACTACTGTAGATAAAGCTTATACGAAATCCTTACAGGATTTTATAGGCCAGATCAATTTCCCTGAACTTCTCTGCAGACTCCGGGTCCCCACGGTTCTTATCAGGATGGTACTTGAGTGCAAGTTTTCTAAAAGCTGATTTCACTTCGTCAAAAGTTGCATTCTCCACCAAACCCAGCGTCTCGTACAGGCTCCCCCCAGATGTCTGAGAGTCAGAGTCATCCATTGGCAATTGTCACACCATGTCTGCGAAAGCACGGAAGGGAGACAGTAAATAAAAAAAGGTTTGAATCGAGGTATATACGATGGCAGATCGGAAAAAGAAAACATTACAACCATTGTCCTAGATTTACAAAAGCTTTACATCCAAGTGTTGGTTTTTATTGCAAGCAAACGATACATGTGCTGCATAGAGTGCTCACGGGGGTATACTTTCCCACAAAAATCCTCTTAGGCGTGGAGGCATTTGTCCCACCGTGACATAAAATTGTCAATGCCAGCAGCGTAGAATTACATGTCTTGAGCAAACGGCTATTTTGCACCTTTTTCACCACCTCAGCTTTCAACTGGGAATGAAGGCCACTGAGATGCTTCTCCATGAACGGGAACAGGTGGACATCGCTTGGTTCACTATCAGGGCTGTAGGGTAAGCGCTGAAAAACTCCCACTCCATATTTTGCAGCAGCCCCGCCGTCTGCCGCGCCACGTGGGGACGAGCCGTACCATGAAACCGAAGCCACCCTTGTGAGAGACATCCTGGCCATCTTCGCCAGATTGCATCATGCTGGTGTTGCAGAGTTGCACAGTAACCATCAGCCTGATGAGTCTTCCAGATTTAGTCAACCAACACGAATGGCGTCGTCTTTTATTGAGGAAGTGCAAGGCCCGCAACTGTTCTTGTTCTTGCCCTGGGCACACGTTCACCCACAAATTGTCTGCACCATGCGGCTACCTGTTGTCTGGTTGACCTTCCCACACACCTCCAACAGCTGGAGATGAATTTCCGCAGCAGAGGTGAGCTTGGCCCACAGAAAAAGGATATCTCGTATTTCAACGCGGGACCAATTTGATAAGCGGATCACCGTTTCACGACTGCACTGGTCACCTAACATGAGCGGTACAAGTGATACCTCTCGCATTTTTCTCATGTGCAACACCCCTAATCGTACGCCTACGCTATCTACCTCGTGGTTCTTCTGTAATAGGCCTTGTAAACATTTCTTCCGTTCAATCCTCGTGTAATATAATTGTTAAATTCGGAATCTACTTGAATCTAAGACGTATTCGGGGTGGGCAAAAGTTATTGTACAGTTCTTGTATAATGAAAATAGCTGTTTTCGTAATTTGATTCTCTTCCTTTCAAAATAATGCTGCTGGATGAAGCTGGTAGATTTGGATATTATATTCCACGATCGTTTTTCTGCGTTGTTTGCGCTTTTGATTCAAACAACGATCAATATGACGCTTGAAATTAGTCTATGTTCTATGTTCAACAATTGCTTGGTAACTTTTGTCCCATCCTGAATATAGATGTTCGTGACTGAGTGATTCACTGACTGAGTGACTAACGCCTGTTCCAACATTGTTCTGAAAATGTTGGAAATCTGAAACTTGATGCCAAAGTAGCTATTAAAATGCGGAATTTAGAAAAAATCCGCCTTTGGGGGTAAATGACCTTGGGACGAATTCATTCAGTAGGATGTTTTTAAATAATTCATTTGACTCAAGTCTAGCAAAGACATGTAAATAAGCAAATGACCATGAACTTGCCTAATGATTTGTTAATTAAAAAAAAATTCACTTTTAAGATACATTCCTGGTGGGCATGATTGACTGTGGTGGGGGACGTTTTCATAAAAAATGTTTGGCTTCAGTCAAATGGAAAGGACATGGAAAGCTGATATTAGGAATGAACGTGGCTACTGCTTGGCTGATTTAGAGAAAAAATTTACTCTTCAGATACTTCCCCACCAGGAATATTTTATTGGGGAACACATTTTTCAGGAATTAATTTTTGCACCATTGAATCAAGCAGACTTAGGAGAAACGTTGCACAGAATTAGCTGTTGTGATTTCACGTTTCGAAAAAAACCGATCTTCAAGGTTCATATCCTCGGGACGCAATATTTGGCTAGGAGGTTTTTCCATTCTTTCATTCAACATTCTTTCCAGCAATACGAAAGAAGAGAAAATCAATATTTGGTTATTTTGTTGCTATTTTGGTACCAATGTCATGAAATACGAGTGTGTTTCAAATGAAAACCTTATAGAGTGATGTACAACTTTTTTCTTGATTTACCCCCTTAACGCCTGAATTTTGTTTATGGAAACGGACACGTTGCTTCATAAAAGGCGAAGCTCTTGTGTTTGTTGGCATGTAACTCACAAAACCAACGGTGAGATGGAAGCAATGTTATCAAAACATGGCTCGGAGCGTCTCGAATTCTCCTCAACCGACGTAAATGCAATTTTAAAAATAATATTTGATCGCATAGGTGGCCAAAATCGGTTTGAGGCAAATTCGCAGCTCTCGTCCTTAAGAGAAAAAGTCTTGGTTTCAAAACTTTTTCAAACAAGCACAAAAACGGCGCCTTGCCAGGCCCACAGCGGCTACTCCCTTGGAAGTCTGAGAAGAAACTAGTTGGAGACGCAGATGCTGGCCAAAGATAAACAAGAAAGCACCCAAAACTGAAACTCAACTGACGGAATGGCGTCAGCCGGTAATTGTTTTTTTCTTTCAGCTAAGACATAGATCATCGGTACAGGAATCGATAATGGCAAACTGATGTAATATATTTGCTTCATTTTCCTATTCTCTCGTAAACACATAATTGCTCGAAACGCATCGGCGATCTCGCACATTCATCTACCATTGAGGCGACAAGAATTACCAGACAAATGCCTGGCTCCGCGCTTGATTTTAGAAATAGAGAATTGAGGAATGTGGAATGTCCTCACCGCTTAGCCAATGCAGGAAAGTCAATTTTCTTTACGAGCAGAGAATTTTGAAGATCCTGATTGTTTCCCCACACATCCTACTCCTGTCTAGCTAATGGAGCACTCGGCTGCGTTATCTTATCTCTTTGTCCGCGCAATAGATGGAGCATGCACTGAAACTGTTCACGCCATGAGTCTTCATAATATTACGTCGTTGTTCCGTGATATATATTTTTGGACTTAGTATTTTTTATCATGGAATGTTTGTCGACATTCTTCCTTATGAGTGTACGTACGGCTCTTACATCCACAAAATGCAACGAAACAGTGGACATAATCGGTCATACTCTCAAATATAAAGTATATGGGTGAAACTAACTTTCATTTCAATATTGCATTTCGAATGCAATGAAAAAATGAAGTGATCTAAAATAAAAAGAATTTTCAATTTCTCTCGATTAAATATTATCATGACATTGCGCTCCATAGTCCATTACGGTGGACGCTATTCTGCAGGGCTAAACCTAATAGGAAGCCCTCTCTCGACAGTCAGATATACAATACAGTTATATAATTGTACATCTATATTATGTATCTGGATATATAATACGCTAATATATATTTGCAAGCAGCGTTGCTACGTTATGCAAATGGGATTCTCAGGGATTTATGGGAATCTCATAGGATTTTCGAACTCAAAATAAAGGTTTTTTATTTTCTCTCTACCCTCCCGATATTGGGACCGAGCGATAAGAATATTCACGTTGAGAATAGCCTTTCGTATGGAATCGCTGATTTATTTCGATCGAGAACGTCCGGGTTCGTCACGGCAGACGAAAGGGTCCACGAGTTAAGACAGCATAAAAATGAGACAGGAAAGAAGAATGGTGTTCGGCGTTCAACGGAGATGGGAAAATGGGAAGGGGAAGGGAAGTTTGGAATTTGAGGCGGAGGAGGGCCAACTTCCGCTTTCAAAGTCTTCCCCTTTCCACACACCTCTAAGTCTCATGCTCGGTTGGAATCAATTCAGCCTTTTCCATTGCCAGTTGCCCGATTCCTCTTCCACGAAGCCGTTCCTTCTCGATGAAATCTCGCGTTCAGCGACGACTCCTGACGAGCGGACGGCCGAGAATGGACACGAAAAGGCATTCCGTAATACATTTTACGAGCCGACTTGCCGATTTTGAAGCAGTCGCGTTTCCGTCTGCAAGCCATATTCGCATTCATTTCATTCTCTACGATTCACAAGAAAACTCGCAATTGACCATCCGTCCAGCAACTCTGCGGGGGGAACAGGCGTGACATTTAGCTGATCATCCGGAAGTAGTGCTTCATCCGTTTTACAATACCCAAAGGGGAATGAATTCAATCGGGAAATGCAGAACGGTCCAGTGCTTCCGCAGACCTAGAAATAAGTGGCTAGGATTCTTGCGGCTCCTCTTATTCATCATCCTCTTATTCATAATACTACCAATGCAGACGTTTGTATTGCGAGCAGACATCTGCTTTGTCTGCATCATACATAGACTGACCTCGAGTAAAAATTGCCGAAATATTCTGAAAAATGAGGCACCGATGGACATGTCACGATACCGTAACGTGTTTCGTCAAAAAACCGTCAAAGAAATTTCGAATTGCAACACATTCCAGGCATACTC